>CAXITT010000272.1:328953-340386 GCA_964033795.1 Lymnaea stagnalis
GCCCCTGTGTGTCTCTCTATCTGCCCCTGTGTGTCACTCTATCAGTCGCAGTGTGTCACTCTATCAGCCCCAGTGTGTCATTCTATCAGCCCCAGTGTGTCACTCTATCAGCCCCAGTGTGTCACTGTTTGACTCTGTGTGCCACTCCGTCAGCTCTGTGTGCCACTCTATCAGCCCAAGTGTGTCATTCTGTCACCCCCTGTGTGTCACTCTATCAGCCCCAGTGTGTCACTCTATCAGCCCCTGTGTGCCACTCTAACAGCCCCAGTGTGCCACCATCAGCCTGAGTGTGAGCCAACATCAGCCTGAGTGTGAGCCAACATCAGCCCCTGTGAGCCACCATCAGCCCCATTGTGCCACCATCAGCCTCATTGTGCCACCATCAGCCCCTGTGTGCCACCATCAGCTCCATTGTGCCACCATCAGCCCCAGTGTGCCACCATCAGCCCCAGTGTGCCACCATCAGCCCCAGTGTGCCACCATCAGCCCCTGTGTGCCACTATCAGCCCCATTGTGCCACCATCAGCCCCATTGTGCCACCATCAACCCCTGTGTGCCACCATCAGCTCCATTGTGCCACCATCAGCCCCAGTGTGCCACCATCAGCCCCAGTGTGCCACCATCAGCCCCATTGTGCCACCATCAGCCCCTGTGTGCCACCATCAGCCCCAGTGTGCCACCATCAACCCCAGTGTGCCACCATCAGCTCCATTGTGCCACCATCAGCCCCAGTGTGCCACCATCGCCCCCATTGTGCCACCACCAGCCCCATTGTGCCACCATCAGCCCCTGTGTGCCACCATCATCCCCTGTGTGCATGTAATAGCAAGTTTCAACAAGAAGACAACATGTCACCTGACCTTGAGCTGCCTGCACTGTTCCTTGTAGTCCTCATCTTCATCAGAATCACACTCAGGTAGTGGGTAAATCTTTATGCCTTGTTCATCTATTTGGTCCAGTATCTGCAATAACAAGAGGGGTGTTGGGGAGGGGGGGGGTGTGTTAGATGTAAACATATGGTTTTCACCATGGAGACACATGTTTAACACATTTGAACGAGCCGCCAAGTCTACCCAAAAATGCCATGTCTGTGAGCAAGTGATTCCATCATCCTGTTCAGGAACAAATTTCTGGATCCCATAAATGACTTTATTTCATTTTGCAAATCTAAAATCTTTCCGACATCCCACCACTACAACCATCTCATACCAGGGCTGCATGCGGCCCACGGCCTGGACACCCCACCCCTTGTCTAAATACATTCCAACTTTGAATAAGGTTGTTCACATAATGAGTTGAACAAGATTCGTTCTTATCATTGTTTATCATTTGCCAACATGGAAGTTAGTTCTGGCAGTTAAAAAAATTATAAATAAAACAAACTTTGTTTAAACAATCCATTGCAGGATGATCAAATATTTCATCAATTTTTTGGCCAACAAGATGGTGGCATGGCTTCTGCAGAGTAATTTCTTGATATTATTATTTCAGATGATAATATATATATATATATATTTTTATGGTGGTGTTTTGAAATCTGCAGGTGAACTTACCTTTTTCTTAAGTGCAGTAACTTCTAACTGTGTCAGAGTGTCTGCCTTGGCCAAGACCGGGACAATGTTCACTTTGTGATGGACAGCTTTCATAAAGGCAACATCTAAGGGTTTGAGCCTGAAAAACAAATATGTTCAACCTAACTGTCACTTTTCACTTGACTGGGAAACATGGCCCAGCGGTAATTATGCTTCATGTACAAAAAGTTTTGGGTTCAAATCTGTCCATGGAGATTTCCCCAAGTCTATTTAACTGGGTAAAATGTACTCATAAGCTTAACCAAAAAACTGTTTGAACTATCTCTGGTAAATGCAAGGACACTGACAGGTTATCAATAACTTGTACATTTAAAGCAATCTGCCATTCTGGCACACACGATTTATCCATTTAAATGATGAGTTATTCAAAACATCTGTTTCCTACCAGATAAATTACAGCTATCAGACATTATTTGGTTTAGCTGAAAAATATCTCTATCTACAAGATAGTATTACAGAGTACTTAATTGGGAGATACAAAAAGTTTACACATTGCGTAAAGTGATGGTCAAACACAGCACATCACCAGCAATGATCATTGGAGCTCAACCAAGGGAGACGATCTAACAAAATAAATTTTAGTCAACCATTTTTTGAATTAATATTTTTACATTTGTCAATTACCATTATTGAAATGATCGGATTCAATCACTGTAGAAATATCAAGAACAAAAACCAGTTGTTGTATGTATATGATGTACACAAGAGAAATAAGACAACTCACCCATGGCTGGAGGGATTGAGAAAATAAAAACAACAGTGGACTCTGTTGTCAATGATGTGCCGTCTGTTGAGACCACTTTCATCATTGAGATATCTTTCAAACTGGTCGTCTATGTACTGTATGATGGGCTTAAAACTAGAGAAACAAACAAGGGAGTTAAACAGTAGACCAAGGGAGGCAACTCGTAAATTAAGGGAGGCAACTACCTCTTTAATAAAAATATTTGATGACACGAGTGAGGGATGAGGATATATTAGCTGCTGGTGTGGTATCGTGAGGTTTTAGTTGGATTGCTGTAATTACTACATTTTCATTGGGAAGCGCACACTCATTTAAGGTGGTGAAATAAAAATCAGGTGGTCCACTTGAAACCTTTTTTTTTGTACCCAACTCATATAAGCCACAGAACCATTTCTTCAAGTATAAACCACAGAACCATTTCTTAAAGTATAAGCCACAGAACCATTTCTTCAAGTATAAACCACAGAACCATATCTTGAAGTTTATTTTTATTTGCAATGGGATAAAGTAATGGGATATGAATTTGTGTATGATATGTATTGTGTGATTTATCTTCCATGTGTCTGAGATATGTGTCTAATATACTGTTGGTGTCTGATTATTCTGTGATTCGGATATTTAGATCATTGGCGAGATGATCATTGTGTGTTGTGAGGGCCTCCCTACCCACACATATCCTACCTACCCACACCTATCTTAACTCCCTACCCACACATATCTTAAGTTCAATCTTCAGGAGGTTTATAGGTGTAACATTTCCTTGTGAGACAGGTGAGGAGGCCAGGTAAGTTCAGGTAAAAGCTAGACTAGGTCTGGAGTAGGCCAGGTGCGTTCAGGTAAGACAAAGCAAGACAATATGGGCTTGCTATAAACATCAAGTGTCCAGACATTAAATCAGTAAAATAATGTTGTACATGAGAAACTTGCTCTAATATTTAGACTTTAGAGGCAGCTGGGAACAGAACTGAAATAATTAGATTCATTATCAAGGGCTCTCAAATAGGTTTCTCATGAATAGCCGCTGCAAGACATTTTTTTTTATTATTACGAAAATCTCCTTATTAATTAACTGTCAAATTCCATTAGAAATATCAAGCTTTCTGGCATTAAACCATCTTATTTTGCTCCAAATATTGACACCAAAAGAAATCATGAGACCTTGTCAGAAAGTTTATTTTAAAAATGTTACTGAAAAAGGAAGAAAGAGAGAGAGAGAAAAGAAGAGAGAGAGGGAGTGAGCAAAAGAGATAGAAAGAGAGAGAGAGAGAGAAAAAGAGGGAGAGAAAGATGGAGAGAGAGTAAAAGGAGTGATCAAGAGAGAAAGAGACGTGTATATATATAGAAAAATGTCTTAACATAACTTGCACCCTATGGTTGTTAAAGTGAAAAGTATAAAAAGAGAATGTTCCAGTTTTTTTTTTTAATGACAGTCTGCAATTATCAACACAATGTCAACAAAAAGTTTACCTGAATCAAACCAGGCCACTTCACCCTTAACAAATGTGACCTACATCTAGAGGACTCTGGCTGGCACTCTATAGGCAGGCTCTTCAAGACTACCACAAATACCACAAAAACAACACCACCCTATCAAAGATTGTATGGAGTCTCAATCAGGGTATTGGTTGGTATCTTTGATGGGGCCATCCCCCCCCTCCCCCCCCATACTATTGGTGTGTGTGATGATGTATGTGCGGTTTGTGGTGAAACCAAGAGTTCATAAGGTAAGACCATGTATTCTTTGCTAAAAACAACATGTGAGTTGATGGAATGGGTAAGGTAATTCACCCCCCCCCCACACACACACACGCCCCTTACCAACACACAAGACACACAACAAATAGAGACAGTTATTAAACAAGGGGCTCTCATACATGTAAAATGTGTAGTGTATGCATCTCCTCCTACTACACATACTCTGCGTGCAGACTTACCAATCAATGGAGTTAAGAGAATCCCCAAAACCAGGTGTGTCTACAACAGTTAACCGTAGCTTGACTCCCCTCTCCTCAATCTCTACTGTAGACGCGTCAATCTTGACAGTTTGGTCGATTTTCTCTGAAACAAAACAACAATACATGCACTGTAAATAATCACAGCGTATATGCACAGTTAATAATCACAACGTATATGCACAGTTAATAATCACAACGTATATGCACAGTAAATAATCACAGCATATATGCACAGTGAATAATCACATCATCTCCTAATGACTTCAATATTCCATCACATCTCCTGACATGCTGGAGAACTAGGTTTTTAAAGATCCTCAATGTGATTTATTCCAAACATTGTTTGCTGTTACTGGCAGCTAGCATTGCAAGTATGGCTGAAATCATTACGTCAAGAAATGGCGTCAGCGGGGCGAGTTTGCACTCTTTATCCCCCCCCCCCAATCACCCCTCCTCAGCCCAAAGTATCGGGCCGCGGAGCGGCACGTTGGAGATGCCCCCTCGTCAGGACGGCCCCCACCCGGGCCCCTCACCCAAGTCCCCCACCCGGGCGCCTGGGCGCTCGACCAGGACCCCAGCTGGGGGCCGCCCCAACCAGTAGGCATCCGGGCGGTCCGACACTTTGCGTTTAAACAGTGCACATGATCGAATTTCTTTAGGAGTTGGGATGGAAAATTTACGTCCTAATATCTTCCCCCACCCATCCCGGGAAAGCGTCGGACGCCCTATAAGAGGGATTCCACAGTGGGCTTCCACAACGCAACTAGCTCGCGCTGTAGCTGGGACGAAACGGTTGCCTAGGGGTAGCTTTCTCAGGGCTGCATTATTTGAATCCTCAGCCAGAGGTTACCACCCTCGCCTCTGGCCTCATACCCGTCACCGCAACTTGTAATCATGATCCCTACCCTGGCTCTGCCTAATTTTCTGGCTGTGAAATATCACAACTGGCAACCCTGTGGGAGTTGTTTTATGTACGGCAGGTACCGAGCACATCCCTTGTCTGCCCACGCAGGACGCGCCTAGTAGTTTTGTCCCCCGGATAACGCAGAGGGGGTCGGTGGTGGACGCCTCCTAATCGACAAGCCACCACAGACTTGTCAACTGGAGCCCCGGTGGCGTATGGCTGAAATAAAAGGTTTCATCTTGATATCTTTAGTTTATCATTTCTTTTAAATTATACAATGGGACTCAAAAACTAACATCCCAGCACATGTACTTCTTAACTCAAAACTGTCATTCCAGCACACATACTTCTTAACTCAAAACTAACATTCCAGCACACGTATTTCTTAACTCCAAACTATCATTCCAGCACATATACTTCTTAACTCCAAACTATCATTCCAGCAAACATACTTCTTAACTCCAAACTATCATTCCAGCACACATACTACTTAACTCAAAACTATAATTACAGCTCACAGAATTTTTAACTTAAACTATATTTCCAGCACACATACAATTTAACTAAAACTCAAGAAATTTTCATTGGATGGGATTTGTACTGCTTCACTGGTACATCTTCCGGCAACAATTTTATTCCCTTCTAGATCCAATGGATCAATTCAATGGATCGAACTATTTAAAGCAGTAGCTAAGAGCCTCAATAAATTGAGTCTGTTCAGATATCTTTAACGATGTCAACTATCTACTCACTACTTGCTGTGGTACAACCACATATAATATGTCTACTCACTACTTGCTGTGGTACACCCACACATAATATCTGTCTACTCACTACTTGCTGTGGTACAACCACAAATATCTCTCTACTAACTACTTGCTGTGGTACAACCACACATAATACCTGTCTACTCACTACTTGCTGTGGTACAACCACACGTAATATCTGTCTAATCACTGCTTGGTGTGGTACAACCACACGTAATATTTGTCTACTCACTACTTGGTGTGGTACAACCACACACAATATCTGTCTCCTCACTATTGGGTGTGGTACAACCACACATAATATCTGTTTACTCACTGCTTGGTGTGGTACAACCACACATAATATCTGTCTACTCACTGCTTGGTGTGGTACAACCACACATAATATCTGTCTACTCACTACTTGGTGTGGTACAACCACACATAATATCTGTCTACTCACTGCTTGGTGTGATTGTACATTGTACACAATAAGATCAGATCAGCCTTTGATTAGATCAGACTTTGATTAACAGTAACCCACTCTTCCCCCAGCCCCACAGGGGACACCACCAGAAGCCAGAGTTCAAAGTCTCCCCCCATGAGGCCAACAAAGTCGCGAAAAAAGTAAAATAAAATCCTTCCCATTGAGTATCTCTAGTAATAACTGTGTGGGAATTGGCGACTTCATAATAGCAGCTCTACTCAATACCGTATGCTCCACTATGTGTGACGTCTTAAAGATCAGATGACGTCGATAGCTACATGTGAACCCCGTATCTACTACTGCTATCTATCGCATATCTGTCCATATCTACAGCCTACGCCCGTGTGCCACTTTATAGCTACAGATGACCACCATAGCTACAGATGACCACCATAGCTGCATGTGACCACCATAGCTACCTACAGATGATCACCATAGCTACAGATGACCAACATAGCTAATAGCTACAGATGCCCTATATAGCTACATATTGCACCCACTGCTACAGATGACATCGTACGCAATGGCTACAGATGACCACCATAGCTACCTACAGATGACCACCATAGCTACAGATGACCACCAGAGCTACAGATGACCACCATAGCTACAGATGACCATCATAGCTACAGATGACCACCATAGCTACAGATGACCACCATAGCTACAGATGACCACCATAGCTACAGATGACCACCATAGCTACAGATGACCACCATAGCTACAGATGACCACCAGAGCTACAGATGACCACCATAGCTACCTACAGATGACCACCATAGCTACAGATGACCACCATAGCTACAGATGACCACCATAACTACAGATGACCACCATAGCTACCTACAGATGACCACCATAGCTACCTACAGATGACCACAATAGCTACAGATGACCACCATAGCTACAGATGACCACCATAGCTACAGATGACCACCATAGCTACAGATGACCACCATAGCTACAGATGACCACCATAGCTACATATAACCACCATACCTATCTACACATGACCAACACAACTACCTACAGAATACCTACAGATGACCACGATAGCTACAGATGACCACCATAGCTACAGATGACCACCATAGCTACAGATGACCACCATAGCTACAGATGACCACCATAGCTACAGATGACCACCATAGCTACAGATGACCACCATAGCTATCTACAGATGACCACCATAGCTACCTACAGATGACCACCATACCTACAGATGACCACCATACCTACAGATGACCACCATAGCTACCTACAGATGAACACCATAGCTACAGATGTAGCACCAAGTTACATATGGCACCCTGAGTTAAAATTAAATCAGGGTTTTGTTACTGATCGACTCAACTATTTAAGGAATGAACCACATTCCTTTCTCACATGTCGGACCCGGTCAGAGCCAAGCTTTCAACGTGATCCCCACACTCACGTGGGCTGTGGGCACAAGATGACCACAGGTTAAATCAATAATGACCACCGTGGCACGAATCTCCCACTACGCTTAGGGGCAGGCGATCGATGTCATAGTTATGTTCCCATGAACCGGAAGTTTATTAAGAAGAGAGAGAGAGAGAGAGAGAGAGAAGAGACAAACGAAGTTCTGTTAGCGTGTGGGTGGAGGGACACACTCGCCCTGACCGGGGGGGGGGGGGGGGGGGGGTGGGGGGGGGGGACACCCCCCCCGGCCCGGGGGGGGGGGGGGTTGAGGTCTCGGGTTTTAATACTCAATTACACCACGGTTTGTACAGAGCTTCTCAAATTGTTTTTATGTTTGGTCTTATGGCAGTTCTGAACAAGATATATATATATTGGACATTCCTCGATTGATCATTACTCTTCATAACGTGGAGTTAATGTCCCAATTTTGATTTAGGACCAGCCATAAGATTACAGCTATATTGTTTCTAATTCTTGCGTGGACATTTGTACAACTTTATCTGACACGTGACTTCAGGGTACCTCTCAACAGGTGAACTCAGGATCCCTCAATGTATATATTATAATAGCACTGATTATGGGTGTATGGCAATGAGGCATGTGTATATAGCACTGATGCTTGTGCATATAGCACTGAGGCATGTGTATATAGCACTGATGCTTGTGTATATAGCACTGAGGCATGTGTATATAGCACTGATGCTTGTGTATATAGCACTGATGTATGGGTATAAAGCACTGATGCATGGGTATAAAGCACTGATGTATGGGTATAAAGCACTGATGTATGTGTATATAGCACTGATGTATGGGTATAAAGCACTGATGCATGGGTAATAGCACTGATGTATGTGTATATAGCACTGATGTATGTGTATATAGCACTGATGCTTGTGTATAAAGCACTGATGTATGGGTATATAGCACTGATGTATGGGTATATAGCACTGATGTATGGGTATATAGCACTGATGTATGGGTATATAACACTGATGTATGGGTATACAGAACTGATGTATGGGTATATATCACTGATGCAGGTGTATAAAGCACTGATGCTTGTGTATAAAGCACTGATGTATGGGTATATAGCACTGATGTATGGGTATATAGCACTGATGTATGGGTATATAGCACTGATGCACGGGTATATAGCACTGATGTATGGGTATATAGAACTGATGTATGGGGGTATATAGCACTGATGTATGGGTATATAGCACTGATGTATGGGTATATAGCACTGATGTATGGGTATATAGCACTGATGCATGGGTATATAGCACTGATGTATGGGTATACAGAACTGATGTATGGGGGTATATAGCACTGATGTATGGGTATATAGCACTGATGCGTGGGTATATAGCACTGATGTATGGGTATGTAGCACTGATGAATGCGTATATGGCACTGATGTATGTGTATATATCACTGATGCATGTGTATAAAGCACTGATGCATGTGTATAAAGCACTGATGCTTGTGTATAGAGCACTGATGTATGTGTATAGAGCGCTGATGAATGTGTATGTGGCACTGATGTATGTTATAGCACTGATGCATGCGTATATAGCACTGCTATTGAGCAATATGGCCCAATATATGTATATGCGGCACTTATGTCTGTCTATGTGGTAATGCGTACATGTGACATAAAGTTAAGATCTACTCACCAGCAGCAGAAGGGACATGCCTCTCTGGGTAAAGGTCTGTGAGGAAAAGACTGTTGACTAGTGTAGACTTGCCGAGGCCTGACTCACCTGACATAGACATTCAATAGTGAGAGTGGTGTTGGCATACACATAGAATGGTGTGTGTGTGTGTGTGTCTTTGTTATGGTCTTAACATACAAACTGCTTGGACATTAAGATAAGGCAAAACGCCATCAAGTCTGCAGATCCCTTGTCAGTAACACTACCACCTATCCCTTGTCAGTATCACTATCACCTGTCCCTTGTCAGTAGCACTACCACCTGTCCCTTGTCAGTAACACTACCACCTGTCCCTTGTCAGTAACACTACCACCTGTCCCTTATCAGTAACACTACCACCTGTCCCTTGTCAGTAACACTACCACCTGTCCCTTGTCAGTAACACTACCACCTGTCCCTTGTCAGTAACACTACCACCTGTCCCTTGTCAGTAACGCTACCACCTCTCCCTTGTCAGTAACGCTACCACCTGTCCCTTGTCAGTAACACTACCACCTGTCCCTTATCAGTAACACTACCACCTGTCCCTTGTCAGTAACACTACCACCTGTCCCTTGTCAGTAACACTACCACCTGTCCCTTGTCAGTAACGCTACCACCTGTCCCTTGTCAGTAACACTACCACCTGTCCCTTGTCAGTAACACTACCACCTGTCCCTTGTCAGTAACACTACCACCTGTCCCTTGTCAGTAACACTACCACCTGTCCCTTGTCAGTAACGCTACCACCTGTCCCTTGTCAGCAACACTACGACCTGTCCCTTGTCAGTAACGCTACCTCCTGTCCCTTGTCAGTAACGCTACCGCCTGTCCCTTGTCAGTAACACTCAAGGTCAGTACTCACCTACAACCATCAAGGTAAACTCAAATCCTTTCTTGACTGACTTCCTGTGGACTTGGTTGGGCAGATTGGCAAACCCGACATAGCCGGACTGTTCTGGGTTGACGAACTGTGAAGTACACAAATGTACATAGTGAACATACATGTCATGTACACATACAGAGCACTTAAACACACAGGGTATGTAAAACATCAAGGGCATGTACACATACATGGATGTACACATAAAGTGCATATAAACATATAGTGGGTGTACACATACATGGATGTACACATAAAGTGCATATAAACATATAGTGGGTGTACACATACATGGATGTACACATAAAGTGCATATAAACATATAGTGGGTGTACACATACATGAATGTAAACATAAAGTGCATATAAACATATAGTGGGTGTACACATACATGGATGCACATATAAAGTGCATATAAACATATAGTGGGTGTACACATACATGGATGTACACATAAAGTGCATATAAATATATAGTGGGTGTACACATACATGGATGCACATATAAAGTGCATATAAACATATAGTGGGTGTACACATACATGGATGTGCACATAAAGTGCATATAAATATATAGTGGGTGTACACATTATACAATGCATGTGCATATGTAGGACAATCACACGCATGTTATGTACACATACAGGACATGTTCACAAAGAGTTGCCAATGTTGCATCAGAATCAACGTACACGGTAACATATTATTAGCGTACTGCAGGGGTTCTTAACCAAAGCGCTTGCAACCCCATGGGGGTGCGAGAGGCAGAGTCAGGGGCAGGGGGGGCAGAGGCTGACCAAGGAGTGCGTTAAGACCAAGATAATCAGTTCTATATGCAAGGGACAGGTGGTTTTATATGCAAGGGACAGGTGGTTCTATATGCAAGGGACAGGTGGTTCTATATGCAAGGGACAGGTGGTTCTATATGCAAGGGACAGGTGGTTCTATATGCAAGGGACAGGTGGTTCTATATGCAAGGGACAGG
>CAXITT010000272.1:340614-376287 GCA_964033795.1 Lymnaea stagnalis
AAATATAAAAAAAAAAAAAAAAAAAAAAAAGGGGGGGGGGGGGGTTAAAATTTATTTATAAACTTCAAAAGGGGCGTGGCACTGCATAAAGAGGTGAAGAGCCTCGCCTCTGACGTTGTCATTGTGGGCAAAATTCGTTTACTTATTGAAAACATTTTGCACTCTACCAGTAACACAGTACATAATGCAATACAACAGTCTTGCAACGTCTCCCCTTGAAACAGACCATCTCCAAACATTAGTACTAAACCTGTATAACAGATCCTTTATATTAAAAAGGTCAAAGCTCATGGTTTATTATTATTACTTAAATAGAGAGTGGATCTCAAACTATTAAAAATCAGATATGACATGTATTGAAATTAAAGTGCATTATTTAAGTGGATCCAAACAAATAAAGGTGGCCATGACTTTGGCTATGGAGACCAGTAGTTAGAACATTTCCCCCCTGGCCCCACTTAACACTAACACGATGCTGGAAGGTTAGACGAACATTTCTCGCCTCTCCGATATTTATATACTGTAGAGTAGAGTTGAACCGGTAACAAAACAGGGGAGGTCACGGCCTAAGCGCCAGGGGAGGTAACAGCCCAGGCGCCATGCGAAGCCAGACAAAAACAAAGGGGCGTCTCTGTGTGTTGGAGTGCCACTAGATCAATCCATGACATGGACGAGCGAAACAGCACGGCCCCCTTGACTTGATGGAAGACACGAACAAATTAATTCTTACATCTACTAGAATTTGATCTTCAACAGATATTGGAAAATACATTCGCTTATCGGGACACACTTTTGTACACCTGTCTTAATAGATATGATCTTCTTGCATCTGATACAATGAATACATGATCAGTTGGCTACCTATAGTACACCTGTCTTAATAGATATGATCTTCTTGCATCTGATACAAGGAAGACATGATCAGATGACTACCTATAGTACACCTGTCTTAATAGAAATGATCTTCTTGCATCTGATACATTGAGTTTGAATACATAACTGGATGGCTTATGCGTTGTTACACCATACTTATGCATAACACCACAGCCTAAGTCATGTTATACCATACTAATGCATAACACCACAGCCTAAGTCATGTTATACCATACTTATGCATAACACCACAGCCTAAGTCATGTTACACCATACTTATGCATAACACCACAGCCTAAGTCATGTTACACCATACTTATGCATAACACCACAGCCTAAGTCATGTTACACCATACTTATGCATAACACCACAGCCTAAGTCATGTTACACCATACTTATGCATAACACCACAGCCTAAGTCACACAACATGTTAAACATCCAATGCATAACTACATGACAGTTGTGGTGCACATCTAATAGATAATGAAATGGCGTTACAATACACAGACACTGATGCCAGGAAACAAATCTGGGCCTGCAGGCCACTAAAGAATGACCAGGCAACAACCAGACTTTAGATGTCATCCCAAAGTTTCTGGCTGCGCCTCTATATCCTCTGTACAGGCCACTTAAACCCGAGGAAGGCAATACGGCATTTGATTCATGTTAGAAATAGATTGATAAAGAACAGCTGATTTACGTAAGAAATAGATTTATATAGAACAGCTGATTTACGTAAGAAGTAGATTTATATAGAACAGCTGATTTACGTAAGAAGTAGATTGATAAAGAACAGCTGATTTACGTAAGAAATAAATTGATATAGATCAGCTGATTTACGTAATAAATAGATTGAAATAGATTACAAAATTCCCAATATATTCTATCTCTAGAATCAAACCGATACCCGCTGCCTTCAGTAATGCCGTTGAGGCATGTCGATTGGCCACACTGAAAAGTTTGAGAAGCGTTGGTCTTTGACAATCTGACCCAAGTTAAATATTCATGACGCTCTTAAACTCATCCGCAGGGCAATGCCAAGTAAAAACTGAGCCTGGGACAGAGCCTGGGACAGAGCCTGCATTTGGCCACCTTCTCACGCAACCCTTTCCGTTGAATAAAAAAATTGTGCGTATGTACGCGTGATTGTGTGTAAGCATGAGTGTGTGTAAGCATGAGTGTGTGTAAGCGTGAGTGTGTGTAAGCATGAGTGTGTGTAAGCATGAGTGTGTGTAAGCGTGAGTGTGTGTAACCATGAGTGTGTTTAAGCATGAGTGTGTGTAAGTGCCCTAGAACTTGTTTATTTGCGAGAATGTAGAAGAAATAACAGGGGGATTTTAAAAACGCTCGTACATGCTGGTTATCTGAGAATCTGCCGAGGGATAGATGCAGACATGCCCGCTGCTGAGACAGTCTGTGTAGGGATAGATGCAGACATGTCCGCTGCTGAGACAGTCTGTGTAGGGATAGATGCAGACATGCCCGCTGCTGAGACAGTCTGTGTAGGGATAGATGCAGACATGCCCACCGCTGAGACAGTCTGTGTAGGGATAGATGCAGACATGCCCGCATTCTGATGGGATAACCGAGCTTTCTACGGCACATATATACGGTACTACAACCCACTTGTAACCAACACCTTGTATCTTTCCAGCGTCTGTGATTAATTCAATGTGAGTGATGAGTTATTTTGGCAATAACACTTGGAAACAGTAGCAGGAAGTGGTCAGAGAGAATGAGAACCGTTTCTATAGATTGATGGTTTCAAAGATTTACTATCAATGGAGACAAAGACAGGTACAACAAGGAATATTCCATGCGCCGATAAGACGGTGTCTAAACCTGACCATAACAAGGACCTTGATGTTAGGGCACTTGACAGAACAGCATGCTCACAAGTCAGCACTCACCGTTTCCTCGTTTCCTGGCGACATTCTCTGAATGACGGCCAACAGCAACTTTTAAATCCAATCACAAAAGTGGCCAAAACCCGGTCTCACCAAGTGCTCACCACCACGACGTGTTCACTACCACCAAGTTATACCGCAGAAGTAACGGATCCGATGGTGAAATGCCAGCCAAACAAGAGGGCACCAATCACAAATTCACGATGTCAGAATCACATCTCAACGCCGTTCAGCTGAATGCAACACACACATTATTTGACGTGAGGACCTAAGCACACACCACACACACACACGGCTGGGAATTCCCGAAACTGGTCCACCACTGGCGAACGGTAACAGTTGCAATGTGATCTGTTACCACAGATTAGCACTCACTGACCACACGTCTTAGTAAGAGATGGAGCTCACAGGGGAAACCACGAACCTATAGCTACCACTGAGAGAAAGTACCGTTGTGGGAAGACAGCGCGCCAAGATTGGTATTCAAACTAAACCACCAATCCAGACAGGATCGAGACAGCGCAGGCCAGTGAAATGGATCGAGGCAGGTAGGTCAGCGGGTCTCATAATAATGTCGCTGTTGGGATCTTCATCAACGGGATGGAGGATGTGAGAGTGAGCGTTTGTGTGTGAGTACTGGTGTGTGTGGGAGAGAGTGACGAGAGGGAGAGAGTGAAGAGAGAGAGAGAGAGATACTTACGGTTATAGACAGGTGGGTAGTTAGGTCGATTGGTGGGTAGGTAAGTAGGTAGGTTTACAGACCGTAAGTCGGTATGCAGGTAGGTCTACTGACAGTAAGTTCGTTCGTAGCTAGGTGGTTAGACAATCGATTGCTATAACATTTAAGTGGAAGAATCGGGGTCAAGGTTATGTATATCAGCTTACAGTAGAGAGAGAGAGAGAGAGAGAGAGAGAGAGAGAGAGAGAGAGAGAGAGAGAGAGAGAGAAAGAAAGAGGCAACAAGACAAGAGACCCACTGAGATGATGCCAACCACTCTACATACGTTAAGATGTATGACATTCATTCAACTGCCACTTTCGCGCACACCCAGGGTGTCATCAGCCTGGACAAACACACAAAAGTCACAAGGTGAAGGATATGTATATCAGCGAACAGAAGAGAGAGAGAGAGAGAGAGAGAGAGAGAGAGAGAGAGAGAGAGAGAGAGAGAGAGAGAAAGAAAGAGGCAACAAGACAAGAGACCCACTGAGATGATGCCAACCACTCTACTTACGTTAAGATGTATGACATTCATTCAACTGCCACTTTCGCGCACACCCAGGGTGTCATCAGCCTGGACAAACAAACAAAAGTCACAGGGAAACAGGGGAGTTAGCACCCCAGGCAATCACTTATGTTTCCACCACCCCAGGTACTGACTGTTTCCTGGCCCTATATTTCCAGCACCCCATTACATATCTATTCAGCACTAGTTCACCGTGACACGTCCAAGTGAACCGTCACTTCAAGCAACACTTCTCAATATTGATGTGATTTCGTTGTTGTGGGTTATGTGGGGACATTCTAGCCTCGGCACCGACCAGGGACCCACATGAAACGTAGAGGCGTGGAGTCTAGGGCAGTGATTCTAAACACAATTTAAAGAGCCACCCCTGAGCCACACTGTGAAAGTTGTGTGCTGCTCCAGTCAACGGGTTTTTAAGACGTTTGGATTTTTTATAACGGTGAGTGCAAGGTTCACGTTGTTCTTTGTTTGTTGTTGTTTTTTGTTGTTGTTTTTTTTTGGGGGGGGTTGTTGGGGGTCAGATGTGTCCCCTAAGTCAGAAATAAATAAATTATTGGATACCATCAATGTTTTTTTAATCTGGTCAGAACGGTGACCTAGTACCAAGTCCCATGTACAAACAATGGCTTAAGTGCTTCCGGGGCCACTCACCGCCCCCAGCAGTTTCAACCTTTTGATCAACCAACACAAGCTCTAGAAATAGAGCGACTGTAGTTCTACGCTAATGACTTGAACTCAAGTTTCCAGAGCTTTCACCTTACTACCGCCGCCCCCTCCCCCTCCCCCAAGACCGGCCCAAGCCCATAATAAGTACACGTCATTGAATACAACATTGGCCGTCTCGATTTATTCTAGTTTCACCCGAGCTGGCAGAGAAAACTGAGATGGTGCAGCAAGATTATCTGAAAGTTATTTTTGAGACAATTTGAAACTGCTTCATGAAAATTAAAATAAATTTCATTGTCGAAATCAGAAAGATTGATTTATTCCTGATCTTTGCAGTTGGTCAAGTGTAGGAGATAGTTTAGTCAAAAATGATATTGAAATGATAAGAAATGGTATGGCGGATTTAGGCTACAGTAGGCACAAGTCTGTTTCTGTCCTGTACCACACAAGGTGGATCAGAAGCGCCTCGTGGCATTCATCCACAGCGTTGCCGTCGGCAAACGTTTGTTTAAGTGCTGTCGAATAAGCATATACATTAGGAAATTTTGCCATGGCTTCCAACAAGGCACAGAGAATGACTGCTATGAATCGGCAATGAAGAGTTCAATATTTAGAACAACTGACCTTTGGTAACCAAAAGAAATAAAATAGATTCGTCCAGCATTAAAACGCCCGGGTGAAACGTGATCAATTTAATCAGCTTAGCATCAAATTAATTTAAGACACAAGTTCCATTGAGTTTTTATTTTATTCAATATATTTGACTGTTGTCATTATCTGACTTAGACTTAGAGGATCGTGCAAAATATAATTCTGAAAATTATTTAATGGGCTAAGAGAGTAGGACGCCTGGGATGAGTTAATGGCCCCAAAGGGGCGGTGGCTGGAAAAAGCTTGAGAATCACTGTAATTGTGCATCGCGGATATCTTTTGTAGAATCGTGTGCTTTAAGAATCCCTTGTTCTTTTCAGGAGGAGAAAATATAGACATGACTTTTATACAAATCCATATGGAATTTCTGTTTTATTTCATTAAACCATTGATGGAAAAGAAGCAAGTGAATCCCGGGCAGGATTAAAACTGTTAGCAGGCCGCCTTCACGCCCGCGGGCCGTAGGTTGAACATCGGTGAACTTAGCCAAGCAGCCTCCGAATGTGACCTCGTCAACCCAAGGCTACCGTACTACACACAGAGGTGGGCGGTGTCTGATGGTGGTTGTAATTAGGTTGATGAATGGATGAACAGTAAGGCGACTAATGACATGACTCATAGAATCATTGTAACGCTTAAACACTTTGGGAAAAAACAACCAAAAAACTAACTAGATTGTCTATCAAAGTTGTAGGCATCCATCTCACCGACTACATTCATTAGATTCAATATATTTAAACGAGCGTGCTTGCAACGGAATCAGAACGAGGCTCAAGTTAATAACCCCCCCCCCCCCCCCCCCCNAAGGACACAACAAGCATTGACAGGTTAAGCACGAACCTCTGAAACTATATGTTGACTACTTCATTTAAAAACTATGTCACAGATTTGAGAAACTGATTTCATTTGACGACAACCAACAATAACAAACTTATCCAAACACAGTGAATATAAACCTTATAGAAGGGAGCTTGAAATCGCACCCACCCACACAGAAAAGTTGTCATTACAAAGTCTCAACCTGGTGCAGTTTTTTACGCCTGGTCCAGGTAGTTTGAGAAAATACCCGGTGGGTCCAAGTGTTACAAAGAAACAAAAAAATTAAGTTAAATTCTCATATCCATAATATGCAACGAAATCTACTGCCCTGTGTCGTAGTGAGAGTGCCTTGCTTTAGTCAACCGTTCGTGTCAAGAAATAACCCACTGATAGCAACAGACAGTTACCGCAGCTCTGAATAGAGATGACATTCAAAATTTAAAAAATACCTTTCCAAGGAAAAAAAAAATCATTCTGTTTACTGGAGTTCAAACGTCACGCATGAAAGCACGCTTCGTGACAACCCTTTTCCCCCACTCAGTGCTATTAATATAAAACATGTAGATTTTGGTTGGGGGGGGGGGGGTGTTTGTTTCTTATGTCAGTAAACTTTGGTAGATGTTGTAGCCAATGTAGTTCTTTAATGTATGTGCCAGTAAAAGCTCCTAAGGTACCGCCGCTGACCCAGACTCCCATCACTCACTGCAGCCAGAACAGTTGGGTCGCACGTACATGAGTGACCTCTGACCCCCACATACAACCCCGACATAGATAACAGCTGCTAGGCATTCCTTTCCCAAGAGATAGCAGATCTGCCTTAGACAGAAGACTGAAGTGTGCTGAGGGGGGTGGGGGTGTGGGCATGGGGTGCCGGGGTGCAGAGACTGGGGGTTTGGATTTGACTCTGAGTGAACGCGGCTCTTCTTTTTACGGCGCTATCGGGTTATCGCCAACAGAAGTGTTTCATTTCAACATTTGTAATTCACATCATCTTGGCCATGTTTGTCATCAGCACCACGCTTGCAAGGCAGGTTATTCTATTACACATGTCGGCATTTTCTTTAAGGCACATCATGATTGTAATGTAAGGGCGACAGTCAAGTGCTTCATGTTAATAACAAAAACATCACGCGTGAATGGCGGAGCGTCTGAAGTATGGTTGGGAAGTCAGTGTCTTTGTCATGAAGTCTGGGTATGAATGAAGTCAAAATACTAATGTCTGAATACTAAAGTCAGTGGCTTGTAATGAATGCTGGGTATTGAAGGCTGGGTACAGATATCAGAGCAGCAAAGTGAAAGGTTTTGATGTCGTGGTAATGATGTCTGGGACGTCACTGGGAAACCACAAAGGAGATTTGCCTTTAGAGAAATATTGGCGAGAAAAACATATTATATAAAGTCATTGAGGAAGAGAGAGAGAGAGAGAGAGAGAGAGAGAGAGAGAGAGAGAGAGAGAGAGAGAGAGAGAGAGAGAGAGAGGGGAGGGGGAGAGAGAGAGAGAAAGGAAGGGAGAGGGAGGGAGAGAGAGAGAGAGAGAGGGAGGGAGAGCGAGAGAAAGAGAGAGGGAGGGAGAGAGAGAGAGAGAGAGAGTGAGAGAGAGAGAGAGAGAGAGAGAGAGAGAGTGGAGGGGGAGAGAGAAAGAGAAAGGAAAGGAGAGGGACGGAAAGAGAGAAAGAGTGAGGAAGGGAGAGCAATAGAAATAAAGAGGAAGGGAGAGGGAGAAAGAGACAACGAAATAGAGACGTAGGTAGGAGACATAGAAAAAAAGAGATTATCTACAAAAATATCTAAACTGTACCCTCAGGCGAGCCAAGAGTTGACCTAAATTGTGTGAGAATGTAAGGGAGGAAGGGAGGGGGGGGGGGAGACAAAGCTGGAACCAACATTTTATGCTGGTGAGTTGTTTTTATTACCTCACCCTGATCGTATTGGACAAAACACTGGGGGAGGGGGGTGTATCAACGCATCGTCTTCTCCACGAGTTGCTTTTCTTATCTCTTGTGATAAGTGAGCTCACCGGATGACGTCATGGGTGACGAGTCACCGGCGTACACAGGTGACCGATGATAAGGTCAGAGAAATTCGGCCAATGAAAAACCCAACAACTTTACAAAAAAAACAACAAACAAACTACAAGTGATGGCAGGGATTTATAGTATACAATCGTTCAAAGGCTAATAAGATACAGTGGTTATAAAGGCTATCATACAATACTGATAAAAGATAATATTCCACAGTCGTTATAAGGACTACTATTCTACTCGGTCTCAAAGTTTAACTGTGTCAAGCATATGAAATTGTTCAGTAGTTTAGGAAACTGTTCAAATGTTAAGTAAGAAATCCCCATGCGGCAGTTCCAAATTGATAAATGCGTCGCTTTTCATTATAAGCATTCATCCTTTTTTTTACATATACGCTCATGTTTGCTGTTCCATCAATATGTTCGATTCGTAAGAGATATATATCATTGGTGAAATGGCTCCTTGCTTTAAAAAAAAAATGGTGACCCCTGGATTAGTGGGACAAGCAACCTCCTGAGAGGACGAGTTGTCATAAGACTTTATAACAGTTTTTTTTTTAAATTTTGTGGCCGATGTTAGACATTTCAATACAAGAAAGGAACATGAGAAGGGGCTGAACTAACAACTCAAGTTACTACAACTAGTTGCCCAGACTGTTCACCTGTTGTGACCAATGTTCTCATCTCAACAACAAGAGGAATCGCTCGGAACGAGGAAGTCGACGGTGGCCATCGGTAACTTGTAGAGAATACTAGATTAACAGCTCTGTTGTAGTGTCAACAGAGGTTATTTAGAAACTGAACTCCGTGGCTTTAGAATGGACTTCGTATATAGAAAGAAATGGAAATGTGAAACTATTAGATCCCACCTTTGGACAGTTGTTTAAAAACGCTTC
The DNA here is from genome assembly GCA_964033795.1 of Lymnaea stagnalis. Lineage (NCBI taxonomy): Eukaryota > Metazoa > Mollusca > Gastropoda > Lymnaeidae > Lymnaea > Lymnaea stagnalis. The sequence continues at coordinate 349,695 of CAXITT010000272.1, forward strand.
TGTACAATTAGATTCTAGCACACAGATGTTTGTATAACCTACACCTTTTGTATAACCTATAGTATAATGCTTTAATAAACACACAATCTGGCTGAAAGCCTGTTACGAAGATATCAAACTTGATAAATACTTTGATGAAGCTATAGGATAGTTTTGAAGAGTGCTATGTAAACTACTTAGGATAGCTACCATGTTGAGCTGTTTTAAAGAGAAATCCAATCTCCACTGCTTGACATCAGAACCTATATCCACCAGTTGTCTTCCTGTACACACAACAAAACGACTTCCCTACGGCTGGCTCACACACACACACACACACGCACGTGAGAGCGGAACTCAGCCCATGGGGAATCTATCAGCGTGGTGCGCTGGTGCTGAGGGCAGAGTTTTAAAACGCTCACATGTGAAACCTGGGAATGGCTACTGGGGAGGGATGGGGAGCACTGACAGAACGGCATACGGGGGGATAATGGACGGCTGGGAGCATGGTGTGAGGGATTGGGGGATGAGGGTATGGGGGATGAGGGTATGGGGGATGAGGGTAGGGGGGATGAGGGTATGGGGGGGGGGGGTGGGGGGAGGAGGGTGGGGGGGGGAGGGTGGGGGGAGGAGGGGAGGGGGAGGGGGGTAGGGGGATGAGGGTATGGGGATGAGGGTAAGGGGTTGAGGGTACGGGGTTGAGGGTACGGGGATAAGGGTAAGGGGATGAGGGTATGGGGATGAGGGTATGGGGATGAGGGTATGGGGATGGGGGTAAGGGGATGAAGGTATGGGGGTGAGGGTAAGGGAATGAGGGTACGGGGATGAGGGTAAGGGGATGAGGGTACGGGGATGAGGGTATGGGGATCAGGGTATGGGGATGAGGGGATGGGGATGAGGGGATGGGGATGAGGGGATGGGGGTAAGGGGATGAGGGTAAGGGGATGAAGGTAAGGGGATGAGCTTATGAAGCTATGGGGTAAGGGGAATGCACAACGAAGAGTGAGGGTATTGGGAATGAGGGTAGAGGATATGGGGAATGAGGGTATTGGGAATAAGGGTATGGGGAATAGGGGTAAAAGGTATGTGGAATTAAGATATAGAGAAAGTGGATAGAGTGTTTTGGAAATGGAGGTAGAAGGTATAGCGGTAGAGAGTTTAGGAAATTGGGAAAAAGTGGTAGAGGTATAGATGGTAAAGTGTATGGCGTAGAGGGTGTGGGGTTAGAGGTATGTGGGATGAGGGGTTAGGTGGGTAATGGCATGGGGTTAGAGGTATTTGAAATGAGGGGTTAGGTGGGTAATGGCATGGGGTTAGAGGTATTTGAAATGAGGGGTTAGGTGCGTAATGGTATGGGGGTTAGAGGTATGTGGGATGAGGGGTTAGGTGGGTAATGGTATGGGGGTTAGAGGGGTCTTGCGGTGTGGGTTAGGTGGGTAATGGTATGGGGGTTAGAGGTATGTGGGATGAGGGGTTAGGTGGATAATGGTATGGGGGTTAGAGGTATGTGGGATGAGGGGTTAGGTGGGTAATGGTATGGGGGTTAGAGGTATGTGGGATTATGGGTTAGGTGGGTAATGGTATGGGGGTTTGGGAATGTTTAAGAAAGTAGTGAAGGTTTTAGGCAATGCGGGGTAACCATAATTTTAATATGTCCATAATTTTTAATATTCTAGGCACGATGTCACAGATGGAGCAATGTGACCCCTGTTTATACATCCGCCCGTGGTGTAGCACTAACGAAATGTTATATATTATACCTCCCATTTTAGTGACAATGATTTATGCTTGCATCTGTGCTTGGTAATGACTGTCCTAAAATAGCGTCAATAGGCTGGGACTGATTTGTGCGTGGACCAGGAAGATCATTGGATGAGCTTGAGTAGATTAAACATCCCATTTAACAACGACGGAACATCGTCACTACAATACGCACAAGAAATAAAAGTCTCATGTCTATAAGAAAAACTCCAACTATGACTTTGTTGGCCACATTATTTGGCCCTTGCCAATTAGCGAGACTTCACAAACCTAAGTCACCGTGCCTGGGCTTCAGCTCGTTAGAGATAATGCTATGCGTCCCCTGGGGAACCAACCCCCCCCCCCCCCCCCCCCACTCCCTCTTCTCATCTTGCAGGAATGAGTTCGGCAGCGAGCGTGCACCGTTATTAAACAATGTCCAGAGACTTTGAGTGATGCCCCCCGGCACACGGTCAGGTAGGCACGGCCAGGCCATTAACAGTTCAGTCAGGTTGTTTGGGAAGGTGGTGGTGAAAACCTGGTCTCACACGGCCAGGGAACAGGAACGCTTTGGTGCGTGTGCGAAGGTGGGTGTGTGTGTGTGTGTGTGTGTGTGTGCGCGCGTGCACGAGAGAGAGTGTGTAAGAAAGAATGAGAAAGAGAGAAGGGGTTAGAGAGGTGGGACGTGTGAGTGAAAGGATATAGAAGGGGGGGGGGGCAGAACAGGGGAGGACAGAGAAACGGAGAGGGAGAGAGAAAAGAGCGGGAGGAGAAAGAAAAGATAGAGATAGGAAGGATGTGTTGGACGCAAGTGTGTAAGAAAGAATGAGAAAGAGAGAAGGGGTTAGAGAGGTGGGACGTGTGAGTGAAAGGATATAGAAGGGGGGGGGGGCAGAACAGGGGAGGACAGAGAAACGGAGAGGGAGAGGGAAAATAGCGGGAGGAGAAAGAAAAGATAGAGATAGGAAGGATGTGTTGGACGCCTGAAGGATGTATTGGACGCCTGAAGGATGTGTTGGACGCCTGAAGGATGTGTTGGACGCCTGAAGGATGTGTTGGACGCCTGTTGACATTATTTTTGAAGCCACTCGTACCAGTGATGTCTGAAATTTTTTATTAAAAAGCCCAATCTAAATGCTGCTCACCCAACCCCCCCCCCTGCCAAAACAACAACAACAACAACATATCCTGGTATATCCGATGGCATCCATGGTTCTTAATGTTTGGTAGATCAACATGGAACAAGTTGGTACAGCAACATGGAACATTTGGTACAACGACTGATTAAACACTTCATATAATCACCCACAACAGTGTGTTTGTAAGTCACAGTGAGTGTGTGTCAGAGAGAGAGAGAGCGAGAGAAAGAGAGAGTATGGTTGTGTGAGTGCACACATTACATTGAGTTGTACAAGTTACGACCCATGTAAGGCATATACTGTGTTTATGTGAAGTCATCATGTTAAAAGGCTTTAAAAAGATGATTTTCATTGTAAGATTCCTTCAATAACAAAATCAATAAATGTAGGGAACAAAATCAATAAATGTAGGGAACAAAGAAAAAAAAAACAAACTACCAACAAACATTAAGTAGTTGTGAAAAGATGCTACAATTTATGGGCACAATCTGAATTCAAATTGGACATATTAGTATTTTTCGTTCTTTGTTGTTTTTTTGTTGTTTATTTTGTGGGTCTTTTTTTAAACAGATGTTGTTTTTTTTCCATTAAATAAACGCATGTACTTTTTTAATGCCATGATTATGTTTGCTAATATTTTTATGGGCAGCCCGGCGAGCTAGGGCTTGGGCCGCGCTACACAAGACCATTGTAATAATAATACCAATATTTTTTGTTTTGTTTACATCCCTTTAATAATAACTCCGGTTCCAATCTTCTATTTAACGGTTGCATCCCTTGTATTGCTAACACCACGGTGACAAGGCCACGGTTTAGCGAGTTTAAAGTTTAAGTTTTTCAGAGTTGCAGGGAGTAAACTTTCTGTGCACATCCAGTGAATCCATGTACACATATACGAATCTGTGTGCATATGTATCTATGCGTACATAACGCAAAACTACATAAACATAAATTTAATCCATGCACACATAATGTGAACTGAATGTGTGTACAAATAATGTTAATGAAATATCGTCACACATAATGTAAAGTAATGTGCACATAAAGTGAATCTATGTACACATAATCTGAATCTGAGTACACATCGTGTGAAACTATGCATATTAATATACATATATGTACACATAATATGAATCTATGTACATATAATGTCTACTTATTAATGCATTAAGTGAATTTAATGTATGTACTCATAATGAGAATCAAAGAGCACATAATGTAAATCTATGTACGTATACCGTACTGTAAATCTATGTACGTATTAATGTGAACATATTGTGAATCTATGTAGAAAAGACTTGAGGCTGTGTGTACATAGTGTAAAACCTATTCCGACCATCGACTCATAGTGTGTGAGAGAAAGTCGGTGTGGCTAAATGTTGAAGCAGACCTGTGCTAAGTGGGTCCATGTTTATCCGCCACTTGTAAAGGCGCAAGTTCAAGTGAGGGTTGTGGATAACATGGATCTGATGGGGAACTCAGACCAACTACTGCAAGGGAATACAGCAGGCAGACAGGCTGATGCACACCAACACCCTAACTGATGCACACCAACACCCTAACTGATGCACACCAGCACCCTAACTGATGCACACCAACACCCTAACTGATGCACACCAAAACCCTAACTGATGCACACCAACACCCTAACTGACGCACACCAACACCCTAACTGACGCCAACCAACACCCTAACTGATGCACACCAACACCCTAACTGATGCACACCAACACCCTAACTGATGCACACCAACACCCTAACTGATGCACACCAACACCCTAACTGACGCACACCAACACCCTAACTGATGCACACCAACACCCTAACTGACGCACACCAACACCCTAACTGACGCACACCAACACCCTAACTGATGCACACCAACACCCTAACTGATGCAAACCAACACCCTAACTGATGCACACCAACACCCTAACTGACGCACACCAACACCCTAACTGACGCACACCAACACCCTAACTGATGCACACCAACACCCTAACTGATGCACACCAACACCCTAACTGACGCACACCAACACCCTAACTGACGCACACCAACACCCTAACTGATGCACACCAACACCCTAACTGATGCACACCAACACCCTAACTGATGCACACCAACACCCTAACTGATGCACACCAACACCCTGACTGACGCATAGTGGGGAAATGAACTGCGGAGAAAGATCGACTGGATAATGATGTATTTATTTTTGAATTCCTTGAAACGAGAAAACGAAAAGTGGCGCGTCAAAATGAAATAAACCGCTCCTTTTACAACAGCCCTGGAGTCGGTTGTATGTAGAAATATTGGTTTGAAAGTATGTACACTACTAGAACGGTAAACCTAGGAGTTATTTCCCGATGATATCTTGAGATTTACGAGAATTTCTCTGCAGGATCTGAGGCTGGTAGGGGCGATAATTCACGTTAAACGGAGCAAGATTTAAGCCATACTGAGTCACCTGGAATGTGCTCTCATAGCAGCGATGTTTGGTGTAACAAGTATCTTTACAGTTATAGTCTCATTATACTTGGTGTAACAAGTATCTTTAAGTCCCTTCCTAATACTTGGTGTAAAAAAGTTTCTTTATAGTCTCATCCTAATAAGTGGTGTAACAAGTATCTTTAAGGTTCATCCTAAAAAGTGGTGTAATAAGTATCTTTACAGTCTCATAATAAAACGTGGTGTAACAAGTATCTTTTCAGTCTCATCCTAATAACAAGTGAAACAAGTGTCTTTTCCATACTCTCCAGTCTAATCTGATTGTTGGCTGGTCTAATACCATCCCCTATTATTGGCCACACTGAGTAATACTGGTTTAAACTGTCATTGAGCGGTTGCAATTTGTAAGTTTAATTTGATTAGCACGAGGCTGGGACCAATACGGTGAGGCTAAAACAAGGATGAGACCAACATAATAGTGAGACCAACACATGGATGAAACGAACACAAGGATGAGACCAACATAAGGAAAAGACTAACACAAGGATGAGACCAACAAAAGGATGAGACCAACACAAGGATGAGACTAACACACAGATGAGACCAACACAAGGATGAGGCCAACACAAGGATGAGACCGACATAAGAATGAGACCGACATAAAAATGAGACCGACATAAGAATGAGACCGACATAAGAATGAGACTGACATAAGAATGAGACTCACATACGAATGAGACGAGCTCAGGGTTAAAAAGATTGCTATGCATCCCTTATTATGTAATACAAGACACCAAGCGAGATGACACAACGCTACAGGAAAGAAAGTGGAATGCCTGCCAAGGTCATCGTGACTTTTTACAAATAATGAGTCTTAAAACAAAATTCCTGAATAAAAGAGTAGAGTATGTTGCTGTTTCTATGTTGTATATGTACGGTACTTTGTTGGGTGTTTCTATGTTGTTTATGTACGGTACTTTGTTTGGTGTTTCTATGTTGTTTATGACGGTACTTTGGTGTTTCTATGTTGTATATGTACGGTACTTTGTTGGGTGTTTCTATGTTGTATATGTACGGTACTTTGTTTGGTGTTTCTATGTTGTATATGTACGGTACTTTGTTTGGTGTTTCTATGTTGTTTTAATGCGATGCTTTGGTGTTTCTATGTTGTATATCACGGTACTTTGGTGTTTCTATGTTGTTTATATGCGATGCTTTGGTGTTTCTATGTTGTATATTACGGTACTTTGTTTGGTGTTTCTATGTTGTGTATGTACGGTACTTTGTTTGGTGTTTCTATGTTGTTTATGACGGTACTTCGGTGTTTCTATGTTGTATATGTACGGTACTTTGTTGGGTGTTTCTATGTTGTATATGTACGGTACTTTGTTTGGTGTTTCTATGTTGTATATGTACGGTACTTTGTTTGGTGTTTCTATGTTGTTTTAATGCGATGCTTTGGTGTTTCTATGTTGTATATCACGGTACTTTGGTGTTTCTATGTTGTTTATATGCGATGCTTTGGTGTTTCTATGTTGTACATTACTGTACTTTGTTTGGTGTTTCGATGTTGTATATGTACGGCACTTTGGTGTTTCTATGTTGTTTATATGCGATGCTTGGTGTTTCTATGTTGTATATTACAGTACTGTTGCTGTTTCTTTTTTGTATATGCTACGTATAATGTATAGTGTTTCAATGTTGTATATGTACATGCACCATACATTGTATAGTGGTTTAAATATTATTTATGCTACACATTGTATAGCAGTTAAAGTTGTATATGTAACCTACTTAGTATAGTAGTTACTGTTGTAGATGTAACGTACTTTGTATAGTAGAAAATTGTACAAGTACTGTACATTGTATGGTAGTTAAAGATGTATTTGTTCCGTACATAGTATGGTAGTTAAAAGTGTACAAGTACCGTACACTGTATGTCAGGTCCAAGTGTGTATGCATATACGACTGTGTTATGGCTATACTATCAATAAAGTTCAAAATGAAGTTTGTTCAAGAACATGGAAATGGCCACTATGTTGAGCTACGTCATCAAAAAATGGCTGGTGACAAGTGGAATAACAATCTCCAGCCCAGCACAGAAAATACAATTTAAAAAATCAGCCTCCTCACGGTGTGCGACTTGAGGCAGAACTGATTGAATTCAACGTGAGAGCCCACCCAGGGATCCAGGCCCGGGACAAGTGTTGCTAGTGACCAGATGTGCGACAACCGTGTGACTCACGCACCGATGCCCACCCCGGCCCCCTTCCCAGGCGACACCTTCGCCCTGTGACTCGGCAGAGTGTTACCCCTTTGATTATAGCGTATTCTCGCGATCAGTTTTGGTGAGTCATCAATCTCCCTACAGTCAATCATGGTCAATTTCCCAATAGCCAATCATGGTCAATGTCCCAGCAGTAAATCATGGTCAATGTCCCAGCAGTAAATCATGGTCAATGCCCCAACAGTCAATCATGGTCAATATCCCAACAGTCAATCATGGTCAATATCCCAACAGTCAATCATGGTCAATATCCCAACAGTCAATCATGGTCAATGTCCAAACAGTCAATCATGGTCAATGTCCCAACAGTCAATCATGGTCAATATCCCAACAGTCATTAATGGTCGATGTCCCTACAGTCGATCATAGTCAATGTCCATACAGTCAATCATGGTCAATGTCCCTACAGTCAATCATGGTCAATGTCCCTACAGTCAATCATGATCAATATCCCAACAGTCAATCATGGTCAATGTCCCTACAGTCAATCATGGTCCATGCCCCTACAGTCAATCATGGTCCATGCCCCTACAGGCAATCACAGTAAATGCCACTACAGTCAAATAAGATCAATGTCCCGATATTTAATCAGTTTGTTAGTATAATAGTATAATCCCATTTATTACAAGTCTGGATATAACTATCTTAGTTCCACCGTACCAGCGCACTGAGGGATGGGAAGACAAACTGCACTGGGTATTGAAGAAATGGACGCGCTTGAATAGACAACGGTGACGCCATAAAGTAACAGTGCTAGAAACAGACGGGTAGCAGATTGACACTAAACTGGAAGGGGGTGTTTGTGTGACAGATTGGGGGAGGGGGGTGTATACGTATGCACGTGGAAAAGGGGGGAGGGGGCGCGATGTCGAGTGTGGCATCGGTTACAGAGGGGTCTGAAGAGGTAAAGATGTTACAAGATAAGACTAAGAGGAACAAAGAGAGGTGTTCAACAAGAGAGGAGTTGAAATAAAGTGAGGGAGAGAGGGAATAAAGAGGTGTTCAACAAGAGAGGTGTTCAACACGAGAGGTGTTCAACAAGAGAGGTGTTGAAATGAAGTGAGGGAGAGAGGGAGTAAGAGAAAAGACTGGAGGCCATCGATTGATCATGTAACCCTAGTGGCGTAATAAGAGGGGTCGGTCCGCCCCGGGTGGCTCGTTTCTCTTCTTGTAGAGGGGTTGCATTGTTGGCAGAGTGCAACTTTTTTTAGTGGAAGGTTTGGCACTGATGTTTTGAGGAGCAATCTAGTGTGTATGACAGAGAGAGGGGAGAGAGATAGAAAGAGTGAGTGAGAGTGAGGGAGGGAGGGGGAGCGAGAGAGAGAGAGAGAAAGAGAACAGACTGTTGGGTTTGTGTCTGTCCGCGGAAGTGGAGCGTTTCCGAGGAAACTTGGAGGCGTCCACATGGGGTTTTGCCTCTTCGCGGCGTGGCAGACGAGTAGGGAGGGTTTCCCCTCCCGAAGCTAAAAAACCCCGGCCACTGCATGACTCCCAACACAACGGGAGGAACGCAACAACATGATGACTTGTTGCCGTTAATGGATATGAGGTCTGGGTGGCGGTTAAAACCCTTGCCCATGATTTTAGCTACGCGGCCGGGAGAAAGTCGCTCCTAGGCGACCGTTTCGTCCCAGCTTTCGTCCCGATCGGACGACTCCATGGACGGTGGGGGTGGTAACGCAACACCTTCCCCGGAGTGGAAGCAAAGCCGTTCTGAGTGGACCGCGAACGCTTTAAATGCAGCGTTTTCAGTCGACCGGACGTCCCCCAGGCCAGGGGGGGAGGGTCCCGACGTGCTTCCGCAAAGTCTGGCGGTGGGGACACCCGGCGTCTGGCCCGTGTGGAGGTGTGCCAGGGGGGGGGGTATTAAGAGCTCGCGCTCGACGACCCACCGACGTATTTTGTGTGGACTTTGGAGGTAACAAGACCATTACGTGACGAAACAATACCTGAAGATAATGTAGCCAGACTTTCAGATGAATTAACAAGACATTCAGATGAATTAACAAGACTTTCAAATGAATTAACAAGAGTTTCAGATGAATTAACAAGACTTTCAAATGAATTAACAAGAGTTTCAGATGAATTAACAAGACTTTCAGGTGAATTAACAAGACTTTCAAATGAATTAACATGTAAGGAGAGCTTTCAAAATTGAAACTTATACAGAGCTATTTGCGATCTAGATGAGGTAACCAAAGTTTAAAATGTGGTAACAAGACTTTCAGATGAATTAACAAAACTTTAGGATGAAGTCAAGAGTTTGAAATGAGTTAACAAGACTTTCGGATGAAGTAACAAGAGTTTAAAATGAGGTAACACAATTTTCGGTTGAAGTAACAAGACCTGCCTTGAGATACCGCCATAATCTCTAGATTTAACAGAATCTGATAACGCCATAATCTCTGGATTTAACAGAAGCTTATTTCACCATAACCCATTGGCTTAACAGAAGCTGACACCGCCATAATCTCCAGGCTTAACAGAAGCTGATGATGCGTTGTATCTAGGGATAGTTTACGTGGCCAGGCCATTGGATGATTAAATGTAATCACGCCTTGAGACATATCTGGAAGAAAAGGGTCGGAGAAAGAAGTCAGCCTTCTTACAGGACTGTGGACACTTAGAGCTGCGTGTCTACCAGGTCATGTGATCTAAAAGACGTTATACACGACTTCAGAAGGACGTGGGCTATATATACGCTATTTGAAGGTACTGTGCCTATTTCCAGTTTTATATAACATCTTAGTGGGGCTATTTACTACTCTACTAGAGCAAGATTTTTAAGGTGGAGAAATATTCTTATATAGGGTGTTGAAATTGTTGACAAAAGGTAAATAATACGTTGAAATTGGCATCTTAATAAGCAATTCAGAGCAAATGTACTAACAATAACAAAAGATAGTAATAGCTAATTTTTTAAACAGTGATGTAAAATAGTAGCATGAGAGAGAGAGAGAGAGAGAGAGAGAGAGAGAGAGAGAGAGAGAGAGAGAGGGAGAGAGTAAGAAGAAATAGTAACATTAGAGAGCATACAACAAGTAAGATTTTGATGTGACGTTAAATATCTAGTTCACAATGTTTTTGGGGTGCCTGGCATGCTAATGTGTGAGACCCTACCGTAGCATCAACAAACTAGACAACAATATATGGTGCGCAACTAACAAGAGAGTAGTGAGCACATCGCTGCTACAAACACACACGGTACATTAAAGCAACATTCTTCTACGCTTACACAACATACAAGCAACAAGAGTTAAACACGTAGAAAAAAGCGTCCTTTAATGACATAGCTGTACAGGTATACATTGGCGGAGGTATACATTGGCGAAGGTATACATTGGCGTTTTTAAGATAAAAAAAAACAAAACACTTACAGTGGGGTTGGTGAGAAGTTTACCGAAGGTCATCTCCCCTGCCTTGGACCGTATCCGAAAGAGCTTCCGAGGCCTCTGATTGGTCGAGTCCACAGAAGACTCGGATGTGTCACTTCCGGCTGGACCAACCGAGGACTCACGAGACGGCCCATTGGTGTAGCGGGTAGGGGTGCCGTTGGGCGTTCCTGGAGCCGACATGCTGGAGCCGTTGAAATAATGTGTCGACTAATGGATAACGACACAACCGCTAATCCGCCCACACTCACACGAAATAAAGTAAGTCTTAACGAATGTCAGGTCACTGAGTGCTAAATAGAACCGAATGGCTGGAGACTAACGCTAGAGATGGCAGTGACAGGTGTGATGGCATCCTCTCGTGACGAGATGTGTCCGAGTCAGTGTTTACAGACAGGGATCCAGCTATCCATTGTCCTGTGTTGCAACCTTTATGTACTCTGGATAAATGTAATCCACGTGAAGATGACCTGGTTTCAGCGTCTACAAATACCACACGGACACCACAATAACACGGGACTCACTAACGAGGGCTATAAGAAAATAGTTTCGTAGGAAAAAATTTCCACTATGACATAATTATTGGCATAGTACTTAAACTACTTCATGTAAACAAGGTAATCAAACATAGCAAAGACATATATTCTGGCCATTTCAAGAATTCACAATCAATCGTACAAGAACAGCACAGTCGTTACGGTAACTCAATCCTGTGCTGGAGCCGTGATCTCTTACTGACTGGGATCTTACCTTTCAAGAACGCACGGTCAGATCAAACTCTTAGTTCGAAAAAAAAGGGGGGGGGGAGGGGGGGAAGAAAACTCTATTCGATCGAAGTTAATGTTTATTTCAGCGATGAACCCTTGACATATCACATACCTTGACGTATCACATACCTTGACATATCACATACCTTGACATATCACATACCTTGACATATCACATACCTTGACATATCACATTTCGAAGAAGCAACCGGGCAGATTTAAACCACACGAATTATTTTGTGAACCAGTCCATCGCAGCTCAGCCAAACTTTGAGAGATTGAAACGTGTTCCCAGACTGAGCTGTCCACTCGCGTTTTCAGCTCCGCGTGATCAGCGGAACATAGTGAAACGTAGACTCAAGGTTGTAGACAGCAAACAAGCCATCCATCAAATCAACCATTCACCCCCCATGTCACGTGTAAATAACATGGTGCAAACAAGACAAGGCCATTATGTAACAAACAGCAGGCCGTCTCGACATTTTAAACTAAACTTCGGCAGTTAAAGGAAACAATGGTACATTATACCCATGGTACGTAAGACCCAAGTTACATAAGACCCATGGTTCATAAGAACCATGGTACATAAGACCTATCGTACATTAGACCCGGTATTTCTATGAAATTGTAACCTATTTAAATACAATGAAATGGTTTGAACATATAATTGGGATAATTTCTCTAGCAGATCTACAGCCCAATACTTAAACTAGGTTCAGCAATTCTGACCGACTGGATGACATTACGGAGTCGAAAATTGTAGACGGGTTGATTCATAGACGACCTTCCATATCCTTAATGTTAGCTGACACATCACAATAAAAATGTATCATTTAAAGAAAGACTGTACAACCTAGGTTAGGCTCTCGTGATACCGCCCATTCCCATCGAATGTCATTTACCTTGGATGATACAGTCTCTTCCCATCGAATGTCATTTACCTTGGATGATACAGTCTCTTCCCATCGAATGTCATTTACCTTGGATGATACAGTCTCTTCCCATCTAACGTCATTTACCTGCGACTATACATCCCATTGCATGACGAGATTTTCTAAGGCTACCCCAATACAGCTGTCTATACACAAGATATTTCTCTGAGACAAAGCGACCCACGACCTCTTAAGTTCACAGCCTGTCTTTTTATTCTTTTTATTGCCCAATGTTACAATTAGAAACTAGCTGATGTAACATGCTCGTGACCATTACAATACGTTAGACGTGACCCGCGGGCTTGGTGCTTTAACCTCAAACAACCTTAGGCGTGTCCCTGCAACCATCTAGTTCCATTGCTAATCGACAAATGAAAGACATATGTGACCGATGCTTTCAGACTCGAAATTACAGAGTTTCTCCGCTGTTGCTAATGACTGCTTCAATAATTTGTACAAATGTAAATGCTACTTTTTACTGACCAACACCTACTCGCCCCCACACACACACACACTTTTTTTGCCTTTGCCCATCTACAAACAGTGGATCGACTCTAAGTACCAGTGTAAACAGACTATTGCCCTACATTCCTGATTGAGAATCACTGCCATATCAAATGGTTTACCACCGTTCTCAGGATTCATTAATGCACCCAGAAAGGTAACCAGCCTTGATAAAAACATTGGACGTTTGCTCCCATGCTAAAGGCTACTGTGACCACGTCGCAGGTCTGACAGTTCGGTCATCGCTCGTCCAGTAGTAAACGTTGCACGAAAGCGGGCAGTATGCCAGTATACCTTAAATCAGTGGCGTCACTAGGGGGTGGACACAGCCAACTCAATCCAATAAAATTCACGGACTCGTGTTCTAATAATTCACAAGTTTTAGGAAGGAGCAATTTTTTTAAGGGAACATTTTTAAAATGGAGTTGAAACTATGAAGCTGGAGACAAAAATTAATTTCAGTACGTTTCTATTACTGTGGCTCTAGTCAATATTAAATACGTACTTTTCTATTACTATGGCTCTAGTCAATATGAAATACGTACTTTTCTATTACTTTGGATCTAGTCAATATGAAGTACGTACTTTTCTATTACTATGGCTCTAGTCAATATTAAATAAGGACTTTTCTATTACTTTGGATCTAGTCAATATGAAGTACGTACTTTTCTATTACTATGGCTCTAGTCAATATTAAATACGTACTTTTCTATTACTTTGGATCTAGTCAATATGAAGTACGTACTTTTCTATTACTATGGCTCTAGTCAATATTAAATACGTACTTTTCTATTACTATGGCTCTAGTCAATATGAAATACGTACTTTTCTATTACTTTGGATCTAGTCAATATGAAATACGTACTTTTCTATTAATATGGCTCTAGTCAATATGAAATACGTACTTTTCTATTACTGTGGCTCTATTCAATATGAAATACGTACGTTTCTATTACTGTGGCTCTAGTCAATATGAAATACGTACGTTTCTATTACTGTGGCTCTATTCAATATGAAATACGTACGTTTCTGTTACTGTGGCTCTATTCAATATGAAATACGTACGTTTCTATTACTGTGGCTCTATTCAATATGAAATACGTACGTTTCTATTACTGTGGCTGTACGCCATTGGACCATGAAACACGAGCCTACTTTTAAGCGTTGGCGTAATGTATGATGATCATGACAAGTTCCAAGCAAGTTTTTACACAAATATTGGTACGTTTCTTTTTTCTTTTTTTTTTTAAAGGCCCGACCCGACAGAGTGCCACCGGACAGAGTGCCACCCAACAGAATGCCACCGACAGAGTGCCACCGGACAGAGTGCCACCCAACAGAATGTCACCGACAGAGTGCCACCAGCCAGAATGCCACCAGCCAGAATGCCACCATACATGACAAATAAGCTCCCGTGTAGCACATGAACTGCAAATTTGGAAGGGCTGTTTCAGGTCTCGTGTCATTGTTTTATATTCCCCCCCCCCCCCCCANCTACTTCTCAGAGCATAACACGTGCCACACGATGTACCTACTTCTCAGAGCATAACACGTGCCACACGATGTACCTACTTCTCAGAGCATAACACGTGCCACACGATGTACCTACTTCTCAGAGCATAACACGTGCCACACGATGTACCTACTTCTCAGAGCATAACACGTGCCACACGATGTACCTACTTCTCAGAGCATAACACGTGCCACACGATGTACCTACTTCTCAGAGCATAACACGTGCCACACGATGTACCTACTTCTCAGAGCATAACACGTGCCACACGATGTACCTACTTCTCAGAGCATAACACGTGCCACACGATGTACCTACTTCTCAGAGCATAACACGTGCCACACGATGTACCTACTTCTCAGAGCATAACACGTGCCACACGATGTACCTACTTCTCAGAGCATAACACGTGCCACACGATGTACCTACTTCTCAGAGCATAACACGTGCCACACAAAGACGTACGTCAGTCATAGATCATGTAAGATAAATGGGGCTCTTTTTTTTTATCTCAACAAATCTGTGATTCATTTATGTGCAATGTCCGTTTATAGCAAGAATGAAAAGAAGCGCAAATTAAATGAATCAACTTGTGATACATCCGCATCAGGTGGACCTAAAAATGTACTGTGCCGGGCCGCGAGTGGGCCAACCTTGTTGGGGACAACACTTGGGGAGACGCTCAATTCTAAGCCCTTTATATCTCCACTGCGCTGGGACCGTAACTGTCAAGCCGGCAGGCGTGCTTAGTGTCAGACATTTCAAGTACGACAGGGTACGACCAACGTGACCAAGTGCCGGCACTCCAAGTGTCACATCACATCCTCAAGACTGGTCCGACACGACGTGATTAACAGTCATTTATTGATCCTACTTAGTCGATTCAATTGGTTCGGACATGACTTAGTCGATTCAATTGTTTTGACAAGTATGAGAGAGAGAGAGAGAGAGAGAGAGAGAGAGAGAGAGAGAGAGAGAGAGAGAGAGAGAGAGACAGATATAGATAGATGATCAGATTGAAAGAGAGAGATCCCGCTGGGCAGTGGACCGGGAGACATATAGATTAAGTAGAGACGTAAGCAACGGGGAGTCATTGTTTGTACAATAAGTATGTAGTACAAATATAGACTACAACTAAGATTCCATGTAGACAGATGCGATCTAATGTTGTCTCCTGTTGTGAAACAAGCAAATAAACTATGTCAAAACCAAATGAATACATTTTCTCTGAAACACGGGAAATAACTTTAAATAAGGCAATCTAGTTGAAACCCGTTCAGGGGCGAGTAGCCCCTATATTCACGGTTATATTTTATAGGTTTAGTTCCAATTAAATCAGATTTGATGCCATTCTGCCCCACTCGTCGCAAAGTCTTGACCTACAAAACATAGAAGAAGAACTCTGTAACGCTTACAGTTTAGTATACACTTAGTGTTAGAGCGGGAGGCTCATCGCTGTGACTCCTGTCATCAAGACTAATCCCCCCCCCCCCCCCTTATCTCGTGTCATCCATCTGCCGTACAGAACACAAAAGGTCTCATCGTTTTCAATGGACGGCTTGTGACAACAAACAACAACAAAAATAAAATAATTCAGCAGACGTGGATGGCAACTCCATCAATAGGAGACTGTGACGTCACCGAGTCCACCATGAAGGACTCAAGATGAACTGAATTATTCATTCAACCCTCCTTTCCCAAGAAAGCTATTTTGTTGCCTGACCTATCTAGAGCCAGCGGGCCTTGTTATTGGCTACCCAGCAGATCTTGGTACAAAACAGATGAATTCATTACTAGACTATTATGTTTCCATTAGTTAATCACTATGCGAACACTATGTTATCACTATGTGCATTCATACGTGGTATAACTATGTCAAACCGACAGATGTAGTAGAAACTTTCTACACATGACAACGACACGTGTCTCAAAATGACTAAGTCAAAAACATAGCACGTCAGTGGGGCCATCGGACGCATGTTATGTACACCACTGCTGCCACATAGAGAGTTGTCAACCTCCGCGGACCCTACAGATACGCCCCTGGCTATAAAACTATGGGTCATCCAGCACCTCACTGGTCCGTCATCGTTGTTCATTGAAGAGACACACCAGAAGATGTACACGGTGTGCCGTCATCAAACGGACGTCGCTACCAAGACAGTACCAGATGTACACGGTGTGCCGTCATCAAACGGACGTCGCTACCAAGACAGTACCAGATGACGCTGCCATGACAAGTAGACGAATGCTGCACACCAATCGATAGTCCGTCTCCAGTGTGGGAGGGAAATCCATGTCAACGGTCACCCTCACTCATCGCCTCGTTGACACATCAGCAATGATTTCAATTTCATCAACTAATCTAATCTTTGTTGTTGTTGTTTTTTTTTAAATTATCCAACTCAATTTCTAAATCAGGATGTTTAACATAAAACTTAACACCATCAATACCAACCTTGACCCCTGACACACTTAGAAATCACACGCGCACCATCTGGAACAACACCTTTAATTTCAGTGTAAATTTCCAAAGCACAACGCTGTCTGGCACCCTGATGGCCCGGTGCCTGTTGCTATCAATTTGTTTACTACTCTATTTATTTGTTCTGCTCTGGCTCTGCAAGACAAGGCCGGCAGGTGACGAAATGAAGTCCCGTTGATGCAATGTGTTTACAAAACACGACATGAGAGAGAACGGCGCCGCAGCCGTGTAGTCTGCCACAGCATCAGCATGCCAGGAGCGAGAGTACGAGAGACTCACGTGCCCTCGTTACGCAGTCAGCGGTGTATCCACTCAATCTCAACTCACCCCCCATGCGCACCCCCCCCCACCCCCCCCCCCCCCCACCCCCCCCCCCCACCTCCCCCCCCCCGCGACTCATCCTTACCCTCTCCAGCACGCTCGCGATTCGGCAGCAGGCACACGAGTTCGATCCCAGAATCTTGAACCAGCTGACATCGGAGACTAGAGAAATGGACTCAGGAAGGATCACAGCGTACCATAAACTTCAGACACGATGCGACAGCCCGGGTTGACACAGAACCGTCTTTCAGGAAACTGACAGGCCGCTTAGCACGTAGACTCTACAGTTAGCTCATTCACAAAAAAGCCGTGGGACACACACATATTTCCCAACTCAAGCTTTGCGAGCAGGAAGAAAAGAAAGAACCGGCCTAACCAACACAAACCTGCGAAATAGATTTCTCATTGTAAAAGTAAAAACCGTAATCTACCGAGCCAAACAAATGTTGGTTTGTTGTGTTGAACCCTGCCCTCGCCTACACTGGAGATAAGTATATGCAATTGTTGGGGTAGATCTACAGAAGGGGTTGGGAGGGGTGGTGGGGGGACGAAGGTCTAGAAACAAGAGAGAGGGAGGGGGGGGGATAAAATAGAAGAAATAAGGACGGGGTGATGAAAACATATGCTAGAATACATATGATTCACTCACAGGGTATTCTCTAGCGCTTTCCATATCATTTCTTGGGATGGTTTGGTGTTGCGTTTGGGGGGTGGGGGGTGTGTTAGGGGGAGAGGGTGAGAGAGAAAAGCAATTATAATATGGCAAACCTAATTAAAAAAATAAAAATGAGCAAGCAAAATATTTTTAAAAGGCATTGATAGCAGCGTAAACGTCATTAGTGATAACATACACTCCCAGAGGGATCTACACAGCCGGGGAGATCTACACATCCGGGGAGATCTACACATCCAGGGAGATCTACACAGCCAGAAGGATCTACACAGCCTGGGAGATCTACACAGCCAGAAGGATCTACACAGCCAGGGAGATCTACACAGCCAGAAGGATCTACACAGCCAAAGAGATCTACACAGCCAGGGAGATCTACACAGCCAGAAGGATCTACACAGCCAGGAAGATCTACACAGCCAGGGAGATCTACACAGCCAGAGCGATCTACACAGCCAGAAGGATCTACGCAGCCAGGGGGACCTACACAGCCAGAAGGATCTACAAAGCCAGAAGGATCTACGCAGCCATGGGGATCTACACAGCCAGAAGGATCTATACAGCCAGAAGGATTTACGCAGCCATGGGGAAATCTACACAGCCAGAAGGATCTACACAGCCAAAGAGATCTACACAGCCAGGGAGATCTACACAGCCAGAAGGATCTACACAGCCAGGGAGATCTACACAGCCAGAAGGATCTACACAGCCAGGGAGATCTACACAGCCAGAAGGATCTACACAGCCAGAAGGATCTACGCAGCCATGGGGACCTACACAGCCAGAAGGATCTACAAAGCCAGAAGGATCTACGCAGCCATGGGGATCTACACAGCCAGAAGGATCTATACAGCCAGAAGGATTTACGCAGCCATGGGGATCAGCCGTGGGGATCTACATAGCCATGGGGATCAGCCGTGGGGATCTACACAGCCAGAAGGATCTACAGAGCCAGAGGGATCTACACAGCCAGAGGAATCTAAACAGCCAGGGGGATTCACACAATCAGAAGGATCTTCACAACCATGGGGATTACCCATGGGGATCTACTCATCCATGGGAATCAGCCATGGGATCTACACAGCCATGGGGATCTACACATCCATGGGGATCTACACATCCATGGGGATCTACACATCCATGTGGATCTACACATCCATGGGGATCTACACATCCATGGGAATCAGCCATGGGATCTACATAGCCATGGCGATCAGCCATGGGGATCAACACATCCATGGAAATCAGCCATGGGATCTACACAGCCATGGGGATCTACACAGCCATGGCGATCTACACAGCCAGTGAAGTCCACAATGGAGCGAGAAAGAGCGACAACTGAAGGAGAGAATAGTAAAAACAGACGGAACAGGGGAGAATTGTAGATTACCATGTAATTCACATTCTGTTTAAAACAGGATGCCATGAAAGAAACGTCAATACCATGTACGGAAATAGAGCTGACCGGGAGCGGGCTTGTCCTGGGAAAAGTGCCGGCTAGTATGACCAGCAGCGGGCTTCATATGGACAAAATGCCGGCTACTGTGACCAAAGGCGGATTCAAATCAAAGCATTAATGGAGAGAGAAAAAAGGGAGAAAAAAAAGGTGGGGTGCGCGGTCAAAACAAGTCAGAAGGTATACATGATCGATTGAAGAGTTCCTATCATAATGTATGCACATCAGTTGAGAGCATAGGGGGTGAGTGTGATGATATATGACCCACGTTAACAGGTTCTCGTAACACCACAGATGTGTCCATTGTCAGGTGGTTATAGACCAGGACGTAACAGTTGTGTCCGGGTCATATTTTGACTCAACACTTGTATCTGGGTTAGATATTTTGACTTAACACTTGTGTCTGGTTCAAATATTTTGACTTTACACTTGCGTCTGGGTCATATATTTTGACTTAACACTTGTGTCTGGTTCAAATATTTTAACTTTACACTTGTGTCTGGGTCAGATATTTTGACTTAACACTTATGTCTGGGTCAGATATTTTGACTTAGCATATTGTGTCTGGGTCAGATAACTTTACGTAACACTTGTGTCTGGCTCAGATGATCAAAGAATACGATATAACACGTATGTCTGATATGTAGTGTAATACAACAATGTCTGCGTGTCTACACAGCGTTATATAAAAAAAATGTCTGCATGTCTCCACAACACTATGATTTGGAGTGTAACACAACAATGACTTTATTCACGTCTTAACAACACTATAAAACAATGTCTCCATAATACTACTGACTAGTCCACGCACCGCCTCCAGGCCTAAAGCTGCATCAGCTCACAGTGTGTGAGAAAACACTTAGTCCTTACTTCACATCGGCTCATGTCTCTGCAAACGTGCGCTTGGGACAAGAGGGTAGCCACTGTTTATTAGAGAGTAGCCACTGTTTATTTAGAGAGTAGCCATTGCTTGCACCAGAGAGAGGCCGTGGTTTAAAACAGTATAAGAGCAAAGATGGTTTCCTCGTAAGGTAGCCATTGTTTACTTGGTACTTAATGGGTGAACATAATGGCTGTCAGATTAGATTTGTGTGTGGGTGGGGGGGGGGGGGGGTAAAAATGAATATTGTACCCTGGCGCCAAACTAGTTACGTTTCTGCCAGCGGCGTTTAAACGGGGTTAGAGGGTATGGTCTCCCCAGGGGTCACTTTTTCTTCATACGTGGGGGCGGCATATTCGGACAACTGCGGACTGTGTATCGTGAAAGGGAGTGCGGTAAAAATCGTGTCCCGCCCTTGGTGGCACTAACACTAGCTACGCCACTCGGCAGTGTACCTATCGGACCAAAACTGCTGGTCAAATTTATCGGGAGGTAGGGCAAAAATCGAAGGCGCCCATGGCTCTTGAGCGGAAGAGGGGGGTCAAGAGGTTCATTTTGGGGCATACATGAATTCCGCGTTTCTATTAGAATGTTGAATGGACTAACGAATACTACTAAGACATAATAATGATACTCCTACGTGCCAACAACGAAAGTCAAACTTGAGCTTATAGATAGAGGTGGCCAATTGTCCAAACTGTACGATATTTATAGTGGAAATAGTGTAAGCCTCTCAAAAGATTAGCCATATATATATTTAAATACGGGTCATCCAACAGATCGAGTGTAGAGATAGTTAATAGGTTTCACGAAGTGTAATCAGTTAAAGGCATCAGTTACTATATATATTTTTTTAATGTTATAAAAATAACAAGTACGTCGTTTTCTATATAATATATTTCAGTTTTATTATTTCACACATTTTTTTGACACTTGACTGCTCGGGGAGGGGGGGGGGGGTTCGACCGCCCCCACCCTCCGGGCAAATAAATGCCTGAAAGAAACACATGATAAGAGTGTCAATTGTTTGCTAGAAGATTAGAGTAGCCCTTATTTACTGGAAGAGTAGCCATTGATTACTAGAAGAGTAGCCATTGTTTACAAGAGAGTAACCATTGTTTACAAGAGAGTAACCATTGTTTGCAAGCGAGTAACCATTGTTTACAAGAGAGTAACCATTGTTTACAAGAGAGTAACCATTGTTTACAAGAGAGTAACCATTGTATACAAAAGAGTAACCATTGTTTACAAGAGAGTAACCATTGTTTACAAGAGAGTAGCGGTTGTTTACTAGAAGATAAGAGTACCCATTATTTGCCTTCATAGAAGAAACATGAAAAAATTCCAACAAAATTGTAACACTAGCAGTTGAAGATATGTGCTGTGTGAATATATGTTACACCATTTGAAGATATGTGTTGTGAGAATATATGTTACACTAATAGTTGAAGATATGTGTTGTGTGAATATATGTTACACTAATAGTTGAAGATATGTGTTGTGTGAATATATGTTACACTAATAGTTGAAGATATGTGTTGTGTGAATATATGTTACACCAGTTAAAGATATGTGTTGTGTGAATATATGTTACACTAAAAGTTGGATATGTGTTTTGTGAATATATGTTACACCATTTGAAGATATGTGTTGTGTAAATATATGTTACACTAAAAGTTGAAGATATGTGTTGTGTGAATATATGTTACACCATTTGAAGATATGTGTTGTGTGAATATATGTTACACTAATAGTTGAAGATATGTGTTGTGTGAATATATGTTACACTAATAGTTGAAGATATGTGTTGTGTGAATATATGTTACACTAATAGTTGAAGATATGTGTTGTGTGAATATATCAATGTGATTATCAACTTCTATACACAACACACTTATATACAATGTGTAATAGTTGAAGATATGTGTTGTGTGAATATATGTTACACTAATAGTTGAAGATATGTGTTGTGTGAATATATGTTACACCAGTTGAAGATATGTGTTGTGTGAATATATGTTACACTAATAGTTGAAGATATGTGTTGTGTGAATATATGTTACACTAATAGTTGAAGATATGTGTTGTGTGAATATATGTTACACCAGTTGAAGATATGTGTTGTGTGAATATATTTTACACTAATAGTCGAAGATATGTGTTGTGTGAATATATGTTACACCAGTTGAAGATATGTGTTGTGTGAATATATGTTACACTAATGGTTGAAGATATATGTTGTGTGAATATATGTTACACTAATAGTTGAAGATATGTGTTGTGTGAGCTCATGCAACACCAACAATTGAAGAGATAGTAAGATATGTGCTGTGTGAGGACAAGGAAGGAAACAACCGCTTGACGGCTGGCTTTTTGAGACCCCTCAAGGACAGTGGTTCTAAAAATGTACACATAAACGGGTAAACGAATAAAGTTAACGTGAAAAAAAAATGTAATTATATTAAGACATATATAACGAAAACTATGTCCATAAGTGGTTTACTGGACTCACGCTGGATTCCGATAATCGAATTAATTTTAAATGTTTACTATTTTTTTTTATGTTCAATCCAGCCTTTTAAAAATAAGTATTGAGTAGTTAAAAGACTTATAAGTGGACAGTTTAATGATTGAGACACGTACTCGTTTCGCATGGCTATCTCTTTACCCAGGAATAAAACTAAAAAGTAGAATATAACGTCTGCTCGCCGTCCGTTGACCAGAGTCTCACTGCCAAAATGTCCTGCCCCAACACCGTCCCCCATCCCAAAGTCCTACAGTTAGGACCGATCGTTATTGTAAGCCAAGGAATAGGGTCGCTGTTTTTTGTAAACACCTTGTCTTCTTTTCCCATCGCTCTCCACCCTCAACCCCCCTCTCTTTCCTAGACCCGTCATACCGGAGTTGTAAAACTCTGTGGCATCAACTCAGAGATGCGACCTTGCAGGTCACCAAGAGGAAGACTCAATCGACCGAACGAGAGGGCCACGCCTGTTAAAAAAAAAAAAAAAAAAAAAAAAAAAAAAAAAAACTACGACGGACACACAAGAAAAAAATGCGAATAAAAAAAAAAAGGTATTTTAAACCAATCCAATAAGAAATGATGTTCAGCATTTTTCTATGCCAACGCGTTTGTCTAGTTCAGTGGTGGGTGACTGGTGCTAAGATAGTGATGGCGGCACTTTGGACATCAACCTCAATACCAGCATGGCCCAATGGACACCACCATGTGTTTACCGCATAGAGCACTAGAGCAGAATCTGTCCCATAGCTTTGATACGATTTCTTAGCAAACTTCACCTTATTCTATAATATTTTAATTTCTTTCTGTAGCATTAGCTCAATGCAAACTTGAACACCTAAGCTGCTAGCCTTTGAGTGGAATCACTGCACTGTGTCAGAAAAACGGCTGTGCAAATTGTACGGCCAAACTCCAGAGCTGTCTATTCTGAATTAAGAAAATGTTCACGGCTATTTTCGTATTAATGATTTATTGAACATATTTTCGTCCCACATTGAATCCCAGACTTTATTTATACGGACGCCTCCGGGCCGCACAGTACGTCCCAGTCCGACACAAGATTAAGCTAACATTAAATCTTCACGGTGTGGAACATCTCCCGTATTATTGCCATAAATCTTTTCTTTTTTTTTTTTTTCAAGATATCCACCAACCGACCAGCTGTCCAACTTAACAAAAGGGGGTGGGGGGGGGCGGGGGCGACACCCCCTGGAGGATATCTGTCCCTGATAACGCTATATGATACTCCCAACGGGCTATGGACATATCAATATGATTGCCATAAATCTTTTCTTTTTTTTTTTTTCAAGATATCCACCAACCGACCAGCTGTCCAACTTAACAAAAGGGTGTGGGGGGGGGCGGGGGCGACACCTCTTGGAGGATATCTGTCCCTGATAACGCTATATGATACTCCCAGCGGGCTATGGACATATCAATATGGCATCCCTGGACGGTGATTCCACCCCCGAAAAAAAAAAAAACCCGGTGCTGGGGATTAAAATGCTAAATCCTAAACTAGCAAACCAGCCATGCAGCCATGTGCCATGTTATAAGTGGCTTGGGACATTTAGCCTTGCCATGTGAAACAGCTTAGTGTGAGGGGTGACCATTTCCCTGTGGGCAGTGTTAGCTAGAACTAGTCCCCGACAGATGTGTGTTGTATTCTATAGATATGGGATCTCAACCCCAAATAAGTCGAACGTCCGCAGGACGACAGTTTCAGGATGTGACCACAACGCCTCTAACCAAATCGTTACAACATATAACACCGCTACCGACAACACACGTCCTCTACACATTAAGCCCATTATGTTATACTTCAACATTAGCACAAGTGCCGACAACACATCTCCTCTACACATTAAGCCCATTATGTTATATTTCAACATATAGCACAACTCCCGACAACACACGTCCTCTACACATTAAGCCCATTATGCTATACTTCAACATATAGCACAACTCCCGACAACACATCTCCTCTACACATTAAGCCCATTATGTTATATTTCAACATATAGCACAACTCCCGACAACACACGTCCTCTACACATTAAGCCCATTATGTTATACTTCAACATATAGCACAACTCCCAACACCACATCTCCTCTACACATTAAGCCCATTATGTTATACTTCAACATATAGCACAACTCCCGACAACACACGTCCTCTACACATTAAGCCCATTATGTTATACTTTAACATATAGCACAACTCCCAACACCACATCTCCTCTACACATTAAGCCCATTATGTCAGGATGACACAACTTGAACGCTGGTGCATGTCTTGACATCTCTGATTTAGACGAACATTTATTCATTAAATCATTGCTCTAAAGAAACACAGTTACTTACTGAGTTCGATAGACGCTGGTCTTAAGTTAAACTAACGGTTATAGATCAATGACAAATGGCAACTCTTACAGTCTCTTGATATGATCTTCTATATCTACAACCTCTTTACCATTGACATCTGAGAGTGAGAGCGCCCTCTCTCTCCCCACCCGCACCCCCGGTCCGTCAAATGTAAGGACAACCTCAAACCTACGCGTGGCACACGTGACTTGCAAGATTTAATTATAGCAACCGGAAACCTTTCAATTGTTTCGTTTCAAGGGATAAGAGAGCGGCACACTGCTTACCACTTGGCGGAACATTGGGTTTTAATCAGCGCACTCTTCACTATCACCATGGCGTCAAACCGCAGGAATGCAATGTTAAAAAACGTGTCGCGCCACAGACAGCTGCTCGAGTCACAAACCATATCAGGAAATTTGATCGAAAGAAATTTCGTCGACGGTTAAATTGATCGACGGCAATTTGATCGAACGAAAATTTGGTCGAATCTTTTTTCTTCTTCAGTTTTTACGTTAAAATGATGCTTCAAATTTCTTTTTGAATGCATTATTTTGTTTTACTTTATAGTAGTGTGCTTTCAAATTTCCGGTAACCGTCACAAACACCCAGTCCCAGTGGTAGCCCGAGTCAAAGACACCGAGTCCCAGTGGTGGCCAATGTTCCTTCTAAGGTTTGTTGGTTCCTGTGAAAATCATAAAGTTGTATGCACATTTTTACAGCATCAATTTTTTTTTGTGCGCAAAATTTTCAGCCTACAGACACTTAAGTGGAAATTAGCTGCGCATAACTCAAAACTGCTGCGCGGCGTCTGTGAGATTGTTGCGCGGCCGCGCAGCTTAAAGGGAGCATTGGTGGTGGCCCGAGTCAAAGACATTCAGTCCCAGCGGCAGCCGAGTTTGACACGCAGTCCCAGTGGTGGCCCGAGTCAAAGACATTCAGTCCCAGCGGCAGCCGAGTTTGACACGCAGTCCCAGTGGTGGCCCGAGTCAAAGACACTCAGTCCCAGTGGCAGCCGAGTTTGACACGCAGTCCCAGTGGTGGCCCGAGTCAAAGACATTCAGTCCCAGCGGCAGCCGAGTTTGACACGCAGTCCCAGTGGTGGCCCGAGTCAAAGACATTCAGTCCCAGCGGCAGCCGAGTTTGACACGCAGTCCCAGTGGTGGCCCGAGTCAAAGACATTCAGTCCCAG
>CAXITT010000272.1:388014-414186 GCA_964033795.1 Lymnaea stagnalis
CACCCCCAACCCCCGTACCTTTCACTTTAATCCCCCCTCCCACACACCCACCCACCCAGTGTTAAAATGGAAAGATTAAACAATGACTCAAGGTGCATCACACTTAACACACGGCCATCAATGTCTACACTTGCCAAGGGACCGAGGAGGGGGGGGGGTGGGCGGAGGGAGGGAGGAAGGAGAGATCCGTTAGAAACATTAAGCAAATGCTCCTCGCTCAATTCAAATTCCTCAAGATAAGCCTTCCTGGCTACATACAAGTGTTGGTTTTTGTGTGTGTGTGTGTGTATGGCCCAGTCCTAAAAAAAGTGCATTGGCTTTAACTTTAACCAGTGATTCTTTTTTTTTTATCTTATTAAGTGCATGGCTTGTGTGCAAGCAATTTGGTTTGAAGTTTAAACAGCGAGTTCATTTTGGGATCTACTTAAACCAACTAGCACTTACAAGGGGGAAAAGTTGGAGCAAACGCACATGGTTAAAGATCTTAATTGTAGAATCAGAGTTAAAGGTCGTTAAAAAAATCATTAGGATTGCCAGGCCGCAAGACGGAGCGTCGTTAAGGTGGCCCGGACCAGCTCTCGGCAGGGTCAGTGTGATTTAAATGGTAGTTCGCGTCAGTGCGGCGTCAGTGAGATTTCAGGACATTTGGGGTCCGTAAGATAAACGGGTGGTTGGTGTCTCGAGATTTTTTTGATCGTCCTGCTGCTGACTTTTGGCTCTTTTGACTAATGAGTTAGCCGACCACTGTGCTAGGGCAAACATATAAATAAACCATAAGTAAGTTGA
Source organism: Lymnaea stagnalis (assembly GCA_964033795.1). Taxonomy (NCBI): domain Eukaryota; kingdom Metazoa; phylum Mollusca; class Gastropoda; family Lymnaeidae; genus Lymnaea; species Lymnaea stagnalis. The sequence continues at coordinate 388,801 of CAXITT010000272.1, forward strand.
AGTTTGAAGAAATGGGACACTTGACATTACAGCCTACCCTCTAAGAGCCATGCTATAGATCTAGGAAGCACAGTCTTCCCGTTGGAACGATCTTAACCCTTTCCACCCAATAAGCCACGCTTTCAGTTTTATTCTTGGACTGCGCGCGAGACGTGTGCCCCGAGGCAAAACAAGTGTGTGACATGTAGGGCCAGCTGTGGGTTATCATATGACAGTCAGGTTTGACGCCTTGATCCGCTCGTCCCCTCACAGTGGTTCTCAAATGGACAAATGGCATAGACTTGAAAGAAACGGAAATACTTTTTTTCCCCCCACAGTGGAGTACCAGTCATCATTACCTTGTCATCTGTACCAACCTCTGGGTACATAGTGAACCATGTTACAGGAGATGGAGGACTAGAGACAATACTAACCCAGTCCATGTGACAGGAGATGGATGACTAGAGACCATACTAACCAAGTCCATGTTACAGGAGATGGAGGACTAGAGACAATACTAACCCAGTCCATGTTACAGGAGATGGAGGACTAGAGACAATACTAACCCAGTCCATGTTACAGGAGATGGAGGACTAGAGACAATACTAACCCAGTCCATGTAACAGGAGATGGAGGACTAGAGACAATACTAACCCAGTCCATGTTACAGGAGATGGAGGACTAGAGACAATACTAACCCAGTCCTTGATGTTATAACAAGCGGCTACACAACCGAGACGCCCCCCCCCCCTGACATGTCTGTTAAAACATGGACAGTGAGAGATAATCTCCCCGCAGCCTCACAGTGGACACGCCCTTATGCCACGTGGTGTCAAGTGGAATGACGTCTATGTTAAACAAACACATGTGCGGAAAGCAGGGGATCTCAAATGATGGCCCATACTGTCTACCCTAACGAAACACAGTTGTGTTACATCGGAAGGCTGAGTAGAGAAGTTATTAACATGGTGTCTGTGACGCCAATTCGACGACTACTTCGGGGCACTGATATTTTCCAGTGTGACTACCGTATCCAAAGACTTCCTCTTTAAAGCTCACAAGTCTTAGCGCCCGTGATTGGACAAGAACCACTTATTGCTGGTCACCCAGCTAGAAGCAAAAGAATCATTCTAAGGGCAGGGCGGATCACGACGAGCGAGAGAGAGATGTTTATTAGGGCAGGGCCGGGTGCAGATGTTTCTTTTGTCCGGCCCTGGTACCGGTATTTTAACTCAGCACTAGGGAGTTACAAAAAAGAGTTTATCTTCTCATTGTCTAGCATTTATGTGTTCCAAACAAAGAATGGGGGGGGGGGGGGGGGTGGGGTTGTGTGTGTGTTAATGGAGGAGAAAAAATAGTAGCAATCAAAAAGGAATCAAAGTTGAAGGCTTCAAAACACTCCTTGCTTAATAATATAATCCGAGTCCAGCGATTCTCAACGTTTTTAGTACGTCGACCATTTTTGTAACATTTGCCAAGATGTGGAGACCCACAACCAGAATCATACCTCCAAACTGAGAAACAGGTGTTGAGAAGGGGGGAGGGGACAGATCTTTTTTTGCAGACAAAAAAAAAAGGTATTGGCACTGTATGTAATTCTGATTTGGGGTTGGGGGGAAGCAGAAATAACGGATAAGAAGGGTGCTGTGTTCTGTAGAGGGAGGGGGGCTGTGGAAGTCAACCCCCAGAAAACACATGATAGCTTGACACACGGTCCCAGGGTTATAAGTGTGTGGGAGACTGACAACTTTGAAGTCAAGTCTAAAAACAAACACACACACAAAGAAAACAATACAGAAAAATTTTTTGTAAGTGATCATTTTTTATAAAAGAAGTAAAAACATTAAATTGGCTTCTGATATTTACCGGATGAAACACGTGGTAGTAACAATAAGAAACTAGTATCAGCACTGTTAGTAATTTTAAAAATTTAAAATTAAAATTTACAAAAAAAATTTTTACACACCCCCCCCCCCCCCAAATTTATGAAATTCTCAAGCGACCCGCCCCCCCCCCCATATTTTGTCAGGGAGACAACCTCCCCCCAGGGGGGTCACGACCCATAGGTTGAGAGCCACTGCCATAAACCACAAATATTTTATTTAAATCACACATGGATCTCTATGCGTCAGTGTTGCTGGTCGCTGGTTGGTATCAGCTTTCATTGTTCTTATTCCAACGTACGCATATTGTTTAAATATCATTATCATAAGTCACCATGGCTGTACCATCCTAGCCTCCTTGAGGCGGATTCCTTCACTTACTCCATCACTATTACTGAATACTAGGACAGAACTTTCAAAAATGATCGACACACGCAAATTTGGCTACTCGGTATCACCAGCCAGTCAACCTGTCAAATTAAACGTATGCATCCTGCTAAGACAAATAAGTAGCGGGTACATACCGTTGGCAGCAAGCACATTATTATATTCAGAGCTGTGTGGCTTCATTGACCTTACATTTAGTGTAGCACCAATCACAGAATCGCTATTGAGTTTTCTATTATTGATTGATCTTTTAAAATCATGTTAAAAGTACCCCACAAATTTAATAATGATGTACTGCCTCTATACTGCCTCTATGATGCTTCTATACTGCCTCTATGCTGGTTCTATACTGCCTCTATGCTGGTTCTATACTGCCTCTATGCTGGTTCTATACTGCCTCTATGCTGGTTCTATACTGCCTCTATGCTGATTCTATACTGCCTCTATGCTGGTTCTATACTGCCTCTATGCTGGTTCAATACTGCCTCTATGCTGGTTCTATACTGATTTACTGGTTCTATTCTTCTCCCCCATTGTGTTCAACATATCAAAAAACGCTCAGCCTTTCCGGGGTACCCGGGTCAGGCCAAATGTTTATAGTGACCAGGTTCGTGTCATGATCAAACAACGCACCTGCTCAACCCGTAATTAGTAAGTAAACTTGGCTCCTCCATCTGCTCCACCACTATGGGTATATAAACGTGGCTCCTCATCGGCTCCGACGCCAATCCTTTTCAATTTAATATAATCGTTTTGAAATGGCCCCTCCCTAATCACCTGCAACAACATGCCCCCCCCCCAAACCCCAATATTTTAATCAACATTCAGAATGGGGTGTGTGTGTGTGTGTGTGTGTGTGCGTGAGTTTGGTTGTGGGATTTTTTATATTTTTTTTGTTTGGTTTGTTTTTAATTTTACACAAAACTATCTGTCGAGTGTTTTCAGTAAAAAAAACAAAAAACTACCGCATTTTGTGTGTTAACACCGTTAGAAATCTTACGACTAAGAATAGCAGAGATTGGCCTTTGTTCTCTCCATCTCAAGAAACCAACCAGAATAGATTTCTTTTAGAGGATGGTGTTGTTCATACCTTACTGCCAATGTGCTTGCCTAAGACCTACTCTCGTCCTTAAGAGACGAATCGGGAGACCATATCCTGTATAGTTATCTGCATTTACCCACATTATCAGTTGGGGGGGGGGGGATTTTCTTACACAACTTGTGTATTTTGTTTGCAAACCAGCCCCCCAACTGAACACACTACTCTTTGGAGCTATGCCTAAGACCTACTCTCGTCCTTAAGAGACGAATCGGGAGACCATATCCTGTATAGTTATCTGCATTTACTCACATTATCAGTTGGGGGGGGGGGGATTTTCTTACCCAACTTGTGTATTTTGTTTGCAAACCAGCCCCCCAACTGAACACACTACTCTTTGGAGCTTGAAACTACGTTCTTGGGAGCTGAAAACTATTTAACTCTAACACTAATCAGGTGTGACCAGGTCTGCTCATCCGGCCATCCTGTCGGCCATAACGGTGCCTGTCTGAGGACACTGATACGGCCCGTTGTTTTTAACGTTTGAGGACCCCTGGTCTAGCGAATGGAGGATCACGTCTAGAGACTAGAAGGACATACGTAGAGACTGGAAGGTCATGTCTCGAGATAGGAAGGTCATGTCTCGAGATAGGAAGGTCACGTTTAGAAACTGGAAGGACACGCATAGAGACTGGAAGGTCCTGTCTCGAGACTGAAAGGTCATGTTTAGAGACCGGCGGTTGAAAAGCATTGGTATAAAGTACTAAAATAATTGTACATATTATCTTTTCTTAATTTATTCTTGGAAACATCGCCAGAATACTTTAATATCAATTAATCATTCTATCAAATTAAACAAAAACAATCTCAACATAACTCAACAATCTCAACATAACTCAACAATCTCAACATAACTCAAACACATTTTTAAAACACCACCTTAAACACAACCGGAGAAAAATTCATAAAAATAACTTTAAACAGAACGCGGACACATTCCTAACTGGAAGAATAAGGACAAGTCCACTAAGAATGACGGGAACGTTGTCGGGTAATGTCCACCAAAAGAACGAGACCAAGTTGAAGACCACATTGACATGCGTTTGATGTTCTGGGAGATGGCAAGCAAAATGACCGACTCATCAACAGAACAACCCAATGCTCGCTCCCACCACGTGACACAGCAGCCGTGAGTTCAACTCGTTGTAAATATGGATCACTTCCGTGCGGGAAAAAAAACAACAAAAAATAATGACATAAACAAGTATTTAGGAACAAGTGAGCCACCAAGTTATCAAATGACAGCACCATGGGTGCAGCCGTAAATCACCACAGAAACACCCCAATCCACACCCAAGAAAGCTGACGTACCAATGTCCCGGCGGCACTATCTCAGTCATCACTTGTCACACACAGCTATTCCAGCTTGGAACTACGTTAGAACAACGCCACCACTACTCCTCCGGACGACGGGCGATTTCAAGTGGAGTAACCGAAGCTACGTCGATGGGCCCCGTCGTTCAAGTGGCGCAAAGCTAAGATGGGGCGGTCTGCTGCTTAAACTATTCGTTTTTCTACTATACCACCAAAAAATACATGGTTAGCGGGGCGAGTGGCGGGCGGACGGACCTTAGTACATGTTTATATCGACACTGGATCTTAAGAGCATTTCACTGCAACGATAGAAATGGTATTAATTTTTTTTTTTTTTAAAAGGTACGCATAGAGAGACAGAAAGAAGAGCGTGGAAGGTTACTAAATGAGCAGACGACACGCCTAGAGATGACACATCACCATGGTAACACACGTGATACGAACAGTTGATTGTAATGGAAGAAATGTGATACAAGAAGTTGAATGTATTTGAACACATGTGACATCGACAGATGAATGAGGTTGAACACATGCGACAAAGACAGATGAATGAGGTTGAACACATGCGACAAAGACAGATGAATGTGGTTGAACACATGTGACATAGACAGATGAATGTGGTTGAACATATGTGACATAGATTAAAGTGGTTGAACACATGTGACAAAGACAGATGAATGTGGAGTAAGTTCTAAAGTAAATTCATCTGTCCTACACACAGACACTGTTTTCTCTTCGGTGCTTTGGAACGACTCAGCTCGGGAGCAGTTGACAAGCCAACATTTAATGTACTTCGTATTAGTGGTCATGATAACTGACCAGAGGTAGAGACACCTCTTATCTCATTTCTCACCTTTTTTGGCTTCATCTTTCACCATTTATTATCTCATTTTGACCTTTTAGCATGCCCCTTTCCTTTTCATTGTTTTCCCTCTCTCTCTCTCTCTCTCTCTCTAATGAACGTATTTAAACATATAAATACCAAGTTGTTTACAAAAGAATTCGACCAATTAGAGATAATCCTTTTCTAATAATGAGCTGAAGTAATTCTATCATTAAATATCTCCTGTTCCTAGTCCACCTCATCTCTAGTACATAGAGATTTATTTCTAATAGAGCTTCTCTCATCTACTTAATAATGCAATCAATTCAACTAGTTCTCCGAGAGGGGGTGCAAGGGGGGAGATAGAGACCTCCCCACCCCACATAGACAACCTTGGGGAGTGACGCAGCCATGGCTTAATAAAGGAAGGCCAGGGGTAAGGTGGGATAAGGTACGATAGAGTAGGGTGAGGTATGTTAAGTTAGAGGAAGGTAGGGTGAGGTAGGGGAAGGTAGGATAAGGTAGGGTGAGGTAGAGGAGGGTAGGATAAGGATAAGCAATTTAAGGTAAACTTGGGATGAAAGCACTAAAAAGTGAGTTCACCTATTACACAAGAACTGGGGAGGGTAGCACTGTAAACTAAGTCCACTTACTTCAGCTGACCTGGGGCTAGTACACTAAAAAGTGAGTTCACCTATTACACAAGAACTGGGGAGGGTAGCACTGTAAACTAAGTCCACTTACTTCAGCTGACCTGGGGCTAGTACACTAAAAAGTGAGTTCACCTATTACACAAGAACTGGGGAGGGTAGCACTGTAAACTAAGTCCACTTACTTCAGCTGACCTGGGGCTAGTACACTAAAAAGTGAGCACACTTATTACAATTACCTGGCACAGGTAGCACTACAAAATTAGTTATCTAATAACCAGTGAGCTTTGGATGGTAGCACTATAGAGTGAGTTCAGTCATCACAAGTGAACTGGGGAGAGTAAGCACTATAAAGTGAGTTCACTTATTACTGGAGATAGAAGCAATATTAAGCAATGGAGACTCGCCCTATTAACAAACTTTCTGTTAAACAGTCAGTCTTTCATCAACTAAATTTGTGATTGTCATAAAGATTCCCCCTTCCCTAATAAAAAAAAAAAAAAAATCGTTATATCCATAGATTTGTGTCAACTGTTACTGTTACACATTTTAACAAGTTAAACTTCAAAGGGTAGCAACCGATAAAATAAAATAAAACTCAGCTTGTAACAGTTATCTGCACATGGATAATCTGCCAATATGATAAATACTATATTACTATATATCAATTGATAATCAATGCCAGCTAAATGAGACAAGGTTGTGACAAAACATGCTGGCCAATAACGGAAATCCCGGTTTATCAAAATAACGTTTTTTTCAGTTTCTTAATTCTAAAAACTAAAATATCCTTCAGCTAAAAATGAATGAAAATGGGCTTTTGATTGATTGATTTTAAACCAAAAAAAAAAGCCCATTTTCCTTCTCTTTTCCTAATGGCAATGAGGTCTGCCCTTGTTACCGGGTCAAAAAGTTATCAACCTTGTTACCAGGTACACAAATGATTTTATACCAACTTTTGAATTATTTATGCATTCCATTCTCGTTGATATATCTGTTTATGTAATGAAAAGAAAAGAGACATTTTTAGGTGCAGGACATTTTTTGAGGTCAATAAATCAGCAATCAATTCTGGTCATAAGCACAAATATTTAAGTATAATTACATATTATTAGGAAAACACAATAAATGTTACAAAAATAAATTATTTTGAATTGAAATTTATGCTCAACGTCAAATTGTTTACAATCATTTTGAAAACTCTATTCCCAAGAGTATCTCAACCGCAAGCTTGCTTTGGTATTTTCTTGAAAATGTGCGGGCTGTTGTGAACTCATATAGTAAATCTGAAAGCTAATTAGTGTTGGTACCATGATATTAATGATTGATTTTTAGAAACTAGAAACAATCTGCAGTTAATGCGACATAATTTTATAACTTGGAAACAACCTCTATGACAAATAGATTTCACACCACAGTTGGATCATTGAAGTACTGTTGGTTTAAAACAGCGGTTCTCAGCCTTCCTGATGCCGCAACCCTTTAAATACAGTTCTTTATGTTGTGGTGACCCCCAACCATAAAAGTCTTCTTGTTGGTACTTCATAAATATGTGTGTTCAGATGATCTTAGGCGACCCCTGTGTAAGGGTAGTTTGACCCCCAAAGGGGTCATGAACCATGGGCTGAGAGCTGCTGGTTTAGAAGGAACACACATTAATGTACATTATTTGATAACATTATACTTTTACACAATGGCAAAAATATAATAGTTGACTACAGAAGGAAAGCTCTTTAGAGATCCTGTTAATCTACAGGTTTCAAAACTTAACTTCGGTTTGTCTTATTTCAGAGGTACCATATTGTTTAAATATAAGTACAGAAAAGCACAGACTTTCCCAATGCCGATTATTTTACATGCCCATATTTTAAAAAATTATTTTTATTATCGTGTGCAATGCACATGGCATGGAGTATTGGCAAATAACAATCACTGGTAAAGAATCCAAACTCCTGTTAGACTCCTGTAGCACAATCCAGGTATAATTTAGATATGTACTTCACATGCAGTGACCAGACTGGCAGAACACAAACTGCACATTTGTTCATTAATATATATCCCAGAATACACAACTGCAAAGACTAAGTGACCTCAGAAAAAAAGCATAAACTTGTTGCTATACAACAAAGGAGACTGTCTATCCTAATACCCAGTCGTCTGTTTTTGAAAACCCCCTCTTTTGAGAGACAAAAGTTCAAGTCGTATTGTTTTTTTAAAACTTCAATCAGCTGAATCTGATATTCCATTTAACATTGCTGTATATAAGTGTTTCCCAAAATGTTGGACCATGCCCCTTAGTGCTACAATGTGAAGATTAATAAGTGAAGGCACTTCATAGCGGTGAAATCCCAAGTTCACCTGTTGTAAGATATTTAGTCTCTGAGGGGGGGGGTGAGAGAGAGAGAGAGAGAATCTAACCTAATTAGGTGCTATAGTGTGAGAAAAACTGTAAACACTGCTGTACATAATAATCTGTACAAAAAAGGTAGAATACTATATGCACTAACTTCTTTAATGCAATCTTCCAATCAGAGTTTGCAAAACCGAAAAATGTTACCTGCAGAAAAAAATAACTGGTCCCGGTTAGTTCAGAAAATCAAGGCACTACTGAACATTGATAAAAAAATTGGAATTAATTATTTTTTTCTTTTTAAAGTTGTACATGTTCTATGTATATGCTTTATTTGCTGCTCTTTAAATGGATAATACTGCAGGCAGAATAATAACAGAATGAGCTTATACTCAGTGGTGTAGTTTAAATATATATGATGACTGCAGGCTTAATGGATGGTGGCTGACAGGTGGACAAGATTCCCATTGTATCATAGACCAGTGCTGGATTTACTAATTATATTTCTTTTTATTTGTCTTTATTTTAACTTAAACTTAAATGCTTAAAAATAATTGTTTAAATCAATAATCAGCCATTGGGATAGGAATCTATTAACTTTGTATTAGTTTATTTCAGAGGCACTATATTGTTTATTGCTTACCCTTTAATGCTAGCATTTAATAGATCTTTATTTGTATTGCTGTATTAGAAATCAAATCTTCAATAGCGGTTTTGAAATGTTATAACCTGATAGGGAATATAAACATCACACTATGAAAGGTACCTGTCAAATTTGATACACAAAAGAACGTTTTTTTAAAGCAAAATAAGTGGCATTGAAAGGAAACAAACTTATTTTTCCAGTTTCTAGACCCATGTTTTGCACACTAGCAACAGAAGGCTTCTGGACACCTGCCCAGACCACCACTTTGGGAAACACCGGATTAGACATACTGGACTCTCAATAGTGTAGTTGTTTTTTTTTAAATACTGGGGATCTTAACAGTATCAACTGCTAGTAATAAATATGTAAGGCTACACAGATCAGTTTTGTCAGTCTTTCACCTGGTTTAAAAAAGCAGGGATCTCTCCAGTTATGGTTAATAGCCAAGTGAATTGGACTCATTAGCCAAGTAAGGCAGCTTTTCTTGGGGAGGAGTAAACAAGCTCCGCCACTGAAGTCAACTGTTTGACAAATAGCTGCTTATGTAAAATAGCTGAGGTACCAATAGGTCTTCAAATACAAAAAGCCTTGTCTAATCTCAAGTGCCAACTTAGGAAAAAAAGCATAAACTTGTTGCTATACAACAAAGGAGACTGTCTATGTAACAAAAATTATTTAGAAAGATTCTAAGCTAGGCCTACACAACATACGGCCAGCATACGGCCCGGCAGCACCCACTTTGTGGTCAGCGAAGACTTTGGTGAAAATTCATTTTATTATAAATTAAAAATAATATTCCCTAGCTTATTGATTTATAATATTACTATTATACAGAAAAATAATATAAATATTTATTTCATTTGAAAATAATAAATAAACTTAATTTTTTTTCCCCACACATTTACTTGAAATGAATGGTTTTTAAAAATTAAATCAAATTAAATTACTAAATATTAATCACTGTGTAAATATTCACTGCATGTTTTTTCCCCCCCTTAATGATATTTACACACACACACGCGCGTTTTTCCCACGCAACTACTCTTTCGCGACGGAAATCGAATACGGTTTCCCATCTCGCGTGTATGTATTCTCAATCAACATAACCTACTTGGTAGCGTGTGTTCAAAAAGTAGTGTCCTTTGTGCAGAGAAGTGTTTTACTATTGTGCAATATTGTATAGAATATACTTATAGATGTGTACCTAAAATATTTAAGCACCATGAATCAAAGCAGAAAGAGAAAACTAGATACAGAGCACAGAATTTGTAATCCCGAGAGGACAAAGAAATACTTATTTACAGTGTTAAAGACAAAGTATTGGGTCTTGTATTTTGTGATACAGTTTCTGTGCCGCAGGAGTATAATCTTCGACAGCATTTTGAATCTAAACATCCTAATTTTTCAAAATTGGACCAAAATGAAAAATCCATTAAAGCAGCGAATCTATCGAAAACTCTTATTGGAGAGCAGAAATTTTTCAGTTTATTGCGAATGACAGTACAAAGACAAAACTGATATTTCCACCAACCTTCAGAAGAACTAATGCAGAGAGCTTGTGAATTTTCTTTTTATTCTCTAGCTATGGACGAAAGCACAGTTTTAATAGACACCATCCAACTTCTCATTTTGAGGTGTTGACAAAAACTGTGAAATTACCGAAGAACTCGCTGGAATGTGCTCCATGACAGGTTGCACAACCGTAAAAGACTATGAAGTGATATAGTGCTTGTAAAATAAGTTGGGATTAGATTTTATAAAATTAGTGGCCATTTCTACCAACGGTGCCCGAGGTATGACCGGTATAAGGGAGCAGTTGCCCTTCTTGAAATTTTTATTGGAAGGCAATTAACAAAATATTATTATACATTTACAGGCCTTGTGTAGCGAAGTGTTACATTTAGAACATGTTATTTCAGTTGTTGTCAAAATAGTTAACTATATAAGATCAAGAAGACTGAAACATAGGGCTTCTCAAGCCTTTCTTGAAGATCTAGGCACCGGCTACACAGACGTACTACACCATGCAGAAGTGAGATGATTAAGCTGAGGGAAAGTGCTTCATCGATTCGTTGCTTTGAAGTAGGAAATATCTAAATTCCTAGAAGACGAAGCAAAGGAATTCCCTACACTTGAAGATGAGTCCTGGAATCATGACCTCTTCTACTTTTGTGATATTACAAAACATCTAATGGCCTTAACGTTCAACTTCAAGGTAAACAACAACTTGTATTTGAAATGTTTGCAGCAGTAAAAGCTTTCAAAACCCAGTTACTAAATGGTCACTTCTCCACTTGTGCACAGCATATGCCACAGGACAAGTACGTCGTGTTGAGATAAAATTTGCTAATGAAAATAATCTTTTGATAGAAGAGTTTGATAAAAGGCTTACTCTTTTTAAAGAAGAAGAAATTCAGTTTAAACAATTTAAGATCCATTTTCTGTGAATCCCACAGACATACCAGTTTAATTGCGGCTGGAGGTTATCAAACTACAAAATTTGGCAATTACCAAAGCAAGTACAGAGGGAGCAGCCTGCAGGATTTTTATAAAAATCTGGACCGTGAGAAGTATAAAAAACTTTGCCAAGGTGCACTAAAAGCTTTTAATGTATTTAGAACCACTTATCTATGTGAACAGACATTTTTAATAATGAACATTAATAAATGCAAGCAACCCTCATGTTTGACTGATTATCAGTTGAAAGATATCTTGAGAACAGCCACTTCCAATATATATTCTGAATATGACAAAGAAATATTCTTCATTATAATTATTATCTTAATAACAACACCCACCCCCCCCCCCCCCGCCCTAAATTCTTTCGGCGTGCACAGGTTTTTCATAACGTATTATGGCCTTTCTTACATTTTGAGTTGTGCAGGCCTGCTCTTAGTACCGTAATTAAATATAGATTTTAAAATTATATAAATGAATCAAAATTTGAAAAAAATAGTAGTGGAATGAATGTGCCGATATAGGTAGAGGCGGATGTTCTCTCTCAGTATTATATCAGTATTTAATGATTTCAAATATTAAAGAAACTTAATGTTTGTTTTTGTTTGTTTAAAAATAACTCTTATTTATTAAGCTATTAAGTGAGAGTTGTTTTTTTACATTGAATATATTGTAGCAAGGCAATGATAAAATTAATTATTACAGTCAGTTGTATGGAAACCAAACCACTCAATTTGGTGATGATCTAATGATATCACGTGTAAATGAGTTCAATTTAAAATGTTCCCCATAAATCAAGAGAAAAATGCAAACAGGGTGACATATTATACTTAAATAGTTATAGTACTCATAGGCAATGTTCCCTTTAAGCTGGGCGGCCGCGCAGTAATCTCACAGACGCGCACAGCTGTTTTGAGTACCGCGCAGCTAATTTCCACTTAAGTGTGTGTTTGTGTCTGTAGGATGTAAAATTTTGCCACAAAAAAATTGATGCTGTAAAAATTTTCACACAACTTTATGATTTTGCACACGAACCAACAAACCTTCTTAGAGGGAACATTGCTCATAGGTCATATATCATAACCATTCAGTTGATTCAGTAAACCACAAGTCATGAATAGGCCAGGGTAACGCAAGTTATAAGAAAAAACAACATATTAAACTCTAGCCCATATAGTATATAGGCATAGGCCTTGAGCTTAATTAATTGGCATATAATTACATATTAATTGTGCATGGGCCTGGCCTATATTTTATGGTTATGTAGCATGTTGTGGACCCTTAAGTTCAACTAGATAACTTTAAAATCAATATTTTTGGAATATAATTTACAGTAGGCCTATTAAATTACTATTATGAATTATTAAATTTAAGATTACTGATACTGATTACTCAGATTACTGCGCTTGACAGGTTGATCCATTGATTGATTCTTTTATTTAATTATTAATACAATAAAAGATATTATTTATTTTAACCGTCTCAGTTCAGTAGGTCTGTTAAACATTACTAATAATCTAATAGTAATTACAATTCCACTAACTCTAACAGAAACTGGCTCAGATTCCATTCTCATGATGATTTGTTAATCAGTTCATTATGATTATTTTATTGTTACCGACACAGTTTCATTGATTCGGGCACGTGACAACCTCAATCATAAATAATAATGACTCTTGTCAGTCTTGTCTAGCGTTCAGTTTGAGTGAGAGACGAGACTAGTCTGACTAAATTCAACAGAAAAAAAACAAAAAAAAGTTGTAGGTGAAGACAGGAGTGAAGAAGGGTGAGGTGAGGCTGCTGAGCTACACGGAAGAATTGGATTTATCAATTAAGCCACTTACCTGCCTAGCCTCCGTCATTGTAATTTCAGTTCGAAAATTGGTTTTTAATTTTCAAATAAACTTTATTGCACAATATTCTTTAAAATCTTAATTTATTTTTTGCACAGGGATGATTCACTATGTATAAGCCAGTACGGAAGTTATCAAGCCGCCATAAATCGCCTCAATCGTTAACGAAAACTTCCGGAAAATTTTAAAAAGCTTCTCCACTTTAGATGACGTCATTATCTGTTTCATATCTAATATATAAATATATATATATATTAAATATAAACACTTTGACAAAAGTGTTTTAAAATTATTGCATCATTATTGGTCTTGACACCTCGACATTATTGTCGACACATTCACAGTTTTCAGAAATAAAACAATGAATAATAACGTTTATAAATTATTTACTTAGGGGATACTGGAAAATAACATTGATTTTTTTTTTTTTTTTAAATCAATTCCAGTTTTGTGAATCATATTAGGATATATATCAGGAAGACAATGTCTAATAACTTTTAATAAGCATTATTTCATTTTATTTCTTTTTTTAGTCTTATTTATTAAATTATTATTTTGTTTTAAAGTACCGAATATTCTTTCCCTTTTATCATGTCATTCATCACCAACACGTGGCGCCTAAAAACTAGAGCTAGTTGACTTTCAAAATGTGAGTGTATAAGTCACTTTTAAGAGCTATTTAAAACTGGATTTTTTTTTTTTTAAGAATCTGTATGCTCTTCTCAGTGCAATGGTGTAGAGAAGGGGTCGGTTCGCCCCGGGCGGCACTTTTTTCCTTTATACTTTTTATGAAAGCATTACCGAACCAATATGTCACTGTTATAGTAGTTTAAAAATATCATAATTTTAATTTTTTTTTTTTTTTTTTTAAATCAGCCCTAGTCGTATATTTTTTCGTTGTTTTTTCAACGGGAGAGGAACGAGATAATAATAAAAAAAAGGGAAGCTATAGATGAAACTAATAAAAGTTTATCAAACCCACAGTAGCCTCCCGTAGCTCTTCATTTTAAAAAAAAAAAAAATTCACAATTATTAAGTTATTATTATTAGTTCTGTTTCAATGAATCTATTTTCTACTTTTCTACATATAATTATAATCCTCCATTCTGACGGGCTGAGCCGTGGTGGTGTGGGTAAAACAAAGTCTGGTCAACAGAGCCTAAAGCTGATGATTTGTACCTCGGTTCTCGGACTGGGGTACACCACATCACTAACCCGACACTCAGTCTTTTTGGCTTTTTGTTTTAGATAAATAAAATGGTCGAACACAGAGTTTGACGATTTAGAAAAAAATTATATAATCAATTTCAAAAACAAAACAGCGTGTGCCATTTTTGTCCAACAACAGGTTTGTACGGGTTGGGTTTAATTTTGGTCTGATCACACAACAGAACCGTTGGTATAGATCTATACTAATCTGAAAACCGTTCAAGAAAATAATCGAATCTTCTAGAATAATCTAGAAACTTCATGAAACGAATAAACGTCGCAGGAATTTATAGATATCTACCGAAGTAATAATAATAATAATAATAATAATGTTTATTTGAAAATCCCGCTTCATCCCCAAAGGCTCGAAGCGCGGTACAAAGTCAACCATATTAAAAGAGAAATGAAGACAATCTATATTTTACCACAATGAAATACAAAGCGCAACATTACAAAAACTACATACGAGAATACCCATTCAAAGTCTTTCATCCCTTGCAACCATCAACAACACAAGCAAATATACATCTAGGAGATAATAGTTAGCTGGAAAAGATGGTAGACAACATCACCCCCGCATGGGGTTTTCGAAATAGATGTGTTTTCAAATCGGTTTTGAATGCCTCCAATGTCTGGCTGTTTCTGAGAGCGAAAGGAAGGGCGTTCCAAATTGTTGGGCCAGCAAATGCGAAAGTGCGCCTTCCGAAAGTCTAAAGGCGAACATGCGGTATCGAGAGTTTGCCACGATTGGATCAGCGGGGTTGTCTAGTGGGTACATAAGGCGTCATGAGCGCTTTGAGATAGGACGGCACCAGGTCATGCAAGCAGCGGTAGTACAGAGTTGCAATTTTGTAATCTATGCGAGCGCGGACCGGCAGCCAGTGCAGCTCTCTCAGAAGAGTTTTAGCATGGTCGAATTTGCGTTTGCGAAGAACAAAGCCAGCCGCATTATTCTGTGCTTTTTAAATTTTATCCAGGAGCGTAGCTAGAAGACCCACCATGAGAGCATCGCAATAGTCCATGCGTGTTAGCACGAATGCAGACATCAGCCTCGTTGATGCATCAACGTTAAGAGAGGTCTGATATGAATAAGTATGCGCAGCTCTAAAAAATCGCCTTGCAAAGCAAGTTAATGTGATGTACCATAGTTAGTGTTCTGTCTAAGTAGACACCCAGGTTTGCACTGTTTGAGGAAACTCAATCTGCACACCCGAGAGTAAGGGATGGTGTGATATTTACAGATTTTAGCTTCTGAGCGATAGCAATGGGAATCAGCTCGGTCTTTTCATCGTTCAATTTGAAATGTTTATAGTCATCCAGTGCTTAACTGACTCCACTGTCTTCTGTGTCAAACTAAGAAGCTGAGGGAACTGAGAGGGGATCACGGATTGCTGAAGTTGGGTAACTACGCTAAAATTTCCATAAACTTTGAGATTTCAATTAAAAATTTCCATAAACTTTGAGATTTCAATTACATTTTATAATTTTTATACTCACGTAGAACAATATAGACTAATTTTTAAAATACCTAAAAACTTGCGTAAAATTAAGCTAATCAGTCTCATATTACCCAAAGGCAGGCCCATACTTTCCATTAAAACACTATTCATCTATTCATATTCAAATAACTTGATGTCGAATATTGTCGAAATACTTGATGTAGAATTTTTAAAATTCTAATAGCAACTTTTTTTTTGTTTTTTTTTTGTAATCTTCCATAATAATTTGGTACCAAACGAAATTCATTTGGCGGGCTAGCGGGGAATTTATTCTCACTCTCACCCACCCACACACACACACACATTCGGATGGGAAGCATCTACTTCCTTTACTCTACCCTGTTTGTGTGCCTGATCTGCTGGTTAAATTTGACAATCTTATTATTTGCTGTTCGCGCTGTTGTGTATTAAGTGATGAACAGATACCACCTTTAAACGTTTGGCAACCCCAACCCGTACAAACCTGTGGTTGGACAAACATGGCAAACATGCTGTTTTGTTTTTGAAATGATAAGATAGATATATATATATATTTATATAAATCGTCAAACTCTGTGTTCGACCATTTTATTTATCTAAAACAAAAAGCCAAAAAGACTGAGTGTCGGGTTAGTGATGTGGTGTACCCCAGTCCGAGAACCGAGGTACAAATCATCAGCTTTAGGCTCTGTTGATAAGACTTTGTTTTACCCACACCACCACGGCTCAGCCCGTCCGAATGTAGAGTTAATTATATATATAGAACATAGTTAAGTCACTAGCGTATTTACAACGATTTAACATGAAGACCTAAAAATAGTAACTTAATAATTTTTGGGAATATTACCTCATAACATAAAGGGAAGCTACCGAGGCTTTAGTTATCTTTTACTGGTTTCACCGATAGTTTCCCTTTTGGAACACTGACATTTCTCTTCATTAGACAGAGAAAATATCTGTTGCACTGTGAAACCTGGAAATAGCGCAGACCCTTGAGGCTGAGGCATAAATTATACTTGCAGTTTGACCCAGTGTTATGAAATCATTCTATGCTGGGACGAGCCTTGTACTATTTCAAGGTTCGCTTTTTTCTAGGCTTCACTATAGTTGTTTCAAGATATATATATATATATGCCTGTACTCTTCTTCAGCTGATGACATAACAGAACATTACCTTGGCTTCCTTAATTCACCCCCACCCTTAATTGACCCTTAGATACCTAACCCACACACAAAGCCTTTGAATTCTAGTCTCTAACAAAAGTCAGGGTAACACATTTCCTGTTGATGCCCTTAAAAGCAACTACATTGGGGAAAAAATAACATTTGATGGCATGCACAACAATAATTAACCACAATTTCCAGTTTATGAAAGCAAGCAGTCATGTACGGTCCTTATGGGTACAAAAGATGAAAAACTCATTGGGGGAAAAAAAAAAAAAAAGGAAAGAAAAAAAATAATAAAAAAGTCAAAAAATAAAAACTGGGTGGATCTCTGGTGTTTCCTTTAATAACAAGTGTATGTATCATTGTTATATCATTTGTGAAGATCTGCATACAGCATAACAAGTGTATGTATCATTGTTATATCATTTGTGAAGATCTGCATACAGCATATAAAATAATTGATTAGATTTCTATTAAAATCTGGACTAGACAAATTTGATTTTGTAAAATGGCAATAATTTTATATCTATCTGGTATACTTTAATTTCATATGCACATTTACACCTTCATATGAACAAAAATACACAAGGGTCATGAATATAAAACTTTGGTTTACCAGCCCATTTTAACAATATTAAATAGTATTGTCTTGTATTTGATGTGAATAAATTTCACTAATGCAACAGCAAAGAGAGAATTGAACACTCCCACACGTACACACAGGTAACCCTGATCAGGTCTTAATTAACTAGCATTACTTTGGATGCAGCATGTTTTAAGGTTTTAACATTGTTACATATCAATAGTTTATTTTAGTATAAGTGATTTTTCTCATAAATAAATGAGTAATGAGGATATAATTGCAAAATTGTAAAAAATTTCATGCATAGTTAACAAAAATTAGAAATAGAGAAATCCTAAAGTTATCTTTGCATGAGTGACCTATTAACTAGGATTCGCAACAAGTTTCTTGATTATAAATGGCACATTTAAATAAGGCACAAATAAACAAAGCCCATAATGAACAAGGTACACAAAGGATTGTCACCAGTGTGTAGTACACAAAATGTATCAGATTATTTATCAAACTACTTGAGTTTATAATACATCAGATTATTCTACATGAGCTAGTACATAAGATTTTACTACTCAGGTCTTTGCATGGAAATCATCTAGTGCAGCTCCTGAAGAAAATGCCTTGTAATGAAATTCACACAACCAACATCTAGATATGCAATTAATCTAAATAGAACAAAAGCTACGTTATTTTAACATTTTCAGATTTTCATTTTTAAAAATAAATACATTTTTAAAAATACAAAAAAAGAATTATTATCTATAACAAGAAGAAAACAAGTATTACAAAAATACAACTGATCCTGACACTAAAAGTTATATAATTGAAATACCTTAATGACGGATGTAAAAAAATTGCTAGAGAGGATCACAGTCATATAAATAGAGTCAGTAAAGATAAAGAATAAGTTCAATGTAAAATATATTTATAAAGTAGAAAATGTCTGCTTAACACTGCCAGCACATCTCTCACATCACAACACAAGTTTCTGGCCTTACAGATCTCTACTACCCAAATGGTAGGATTGTTCCATATTTGTATGTCAAACTTATCTGGCCTTACATATCTCTACATCTCAAATGGTTGGATTGTCACATATTTGTATGTTGTACTTGTGACATTGTCCTTTTTTAATGCTATGCATGTAGGTGATTTTGTTTTGTATGTCAAACTTGTCTGGCCTTACATATCTCTACATCTCAAATGGTTGGATTGTCACATATTTGTATGTCGTACTTGTGACATTGCCCTTTTTTAATGCTATGCATGTAGGTGATTTTGCTATAATCTGTAACTAGTATCCTTAAAGAACCTCCTCTCTTCAACACAGTCCTTACTGAGAGTTCCTGGTGTGGATGGACACAGAAAGAAGTCATATGGAGTGCGCTCTTTAGAAGCTATAGCGACTAAATTATGGAAGTTTGCCTCAATCTTTGAAGGATAATGAAAATGATAAAAATCATTTAAGAAACATTTAAGACTATTTTCTTTAAATAGATTTTATGACATTAGAGAGCTGTGATAATGCTAAATAGCATGGACACAAGCGCTGTAACTATCAAAGTATTCAATCATCATCATCAACTTGCTTTCCTTAGTTATTCAAAACATATTTATTTGCTGGTTTCAAAATTGCACATTTGATAAAACCCTTTGTGTATGCAGTTCAGTATTGGACAAAAGGAAGATTAATATTTAAATCCTGTTGATCAATTCAAAGTGATCACAGATCAGTGTTGGGGTGGTCACTGAATAAGTTTAAAAAAACAGCACCCTAAACTATAACATCACACAACTGATACTAAGCTTATAGAGTCATGGGCATGCAAATGTGAGAATCATTCACAAATGGACATCTTTTAAGTAAATCTGAGGGGACTACTTCTTTTAGGTAAATCTGAGGGGACTACTTCTTTTAGGTAAATCTGAGGGGACTACATCTTTTAAGGAAATCTGAGGGGACTACTTCTTTTAAGTAGAGCTTATAGGATTATTTCTTTTAAGTAGAGCTTATAGGATTATTTCTTGTAAGTAAAGCTTAAGGAACTACTTCTTTTAAGATAATCTGAGGGCACTACCTTTTTAAAGTAAAGCTGAGGGAGACAACTTCTTTTAAGTAAATCTGAATAAGAATTAAAGTACAAGTGGAGCAAAGTATTCGTTGAATTTTTTTATGGGATGAAATATTATAAACATGTTTTCATTAACTAGTGTACAATTGTCTTTATGTTATTTATTTAGTGCGTCTTATTATTAGCTTAGAATAGGTATTGAATTAAGTGAAGATTTTATAGTTCCAGATTGTTCCGCCTCGCTGGAAACATTTAAATAAATGACAGCTCCTAAATTTAGAATTTAAAAAATGCAATTTAAAAAAAAAAAAACACAATAGAAATTTTTAGTACTGATAGGATTACTGAGCTCCCATCAAATTGTTTTGTTATTTTTAATGTTAAAGTAAAGTTGCATGAACATTCTGCGATAAAACATTGATAATGCAGACTCTGAAAGGTCACTTTTTGAGAAGATCAAAACTGGAAGTAGAAACAGACTCAATGCTGAAATGATCTTATCTATCAAGGAACATTTACAAACTATTGTTTGAGATTCAAAATCAGACCAAGAATCCTATAGAAAGGCAAATTTTGTTGCACAAACACATAAAAAATTACTGACTGACATAACATGAAACAAAATGATACATTAATAAGGTATTTCAGCTTTTGGTGAGAATGATTATATCTGTGGTTTTTACCTGGTTATTCAAAATATATTTTGAGCATATGTCCAAGCTGTGGAGAGGATATTTTACATCTAATGGTCAAGGGTGGTAAGCCCTAACCTACATGGTAAACTGTTTAAATGGTGGCATGGCCTAACTATGAATGAGGAGCTATTAGATTAATGTTTCCATGGTTTCTTGCAGCCTTTCCCCATTGACTGGTCATAACTCAGGGTTAGGCCATAAAAGCAAAATGCTAAGATGCAACCAAAAAATCTGGAAAACCTAGATAGCTTTCTGTTTCAAAGACACGCCCCCTCCATAAAACCCATAAAATAGCAGAAACTAAGGTTGAAATTGTTGAATAATTGTTGTCTTGACTGTTAGCATCTAATCAGCTGAAACAGTGTCATAATTAAATTGATATGTATTTGTTTAACCCTGCTGCGCATGTACACATTCCACTCCAAGTTTTGAGAAAAAAAGAACGGGAAGATAGGGGAGATCTTATCACTTCTTTTACCAATACCTGCCCTGACAAAGGTTTGACCGATAAGAAATATAAAGTTAAGTTGTTTTAATGCAACTAAATGTTCATCCAGGCAGGTTGTGAATGTAAAAGCAAAAAGACCCACAAATTAGGCAGATGGGCAGGGTAGACATTAGGGTCAAAGGATAATAACTGGGATCTGAGAATAAAGTTATATTTTTCCACTGGAGTTTCTAATTTAAAGAAAAAAAAACCCATCATAAATTATCAGGGTTCTGTTTGATATCTTACATTTTTGTAGGCGTAAATGGGGTTTTATGGAAATATTTAAAAACTGTAAGGACATTCAAATTAAATATTTTTTATGTTACCTATATGACAGAATAAACTATTCAAATTTTAGTGGGTCATGACAGAGAAGTATAAAAAAAGAAAATGGGTCGCGGAAAGCCTGGTCTACTGTATTGAAATGTCTAGTTAAGGTTTCATTTAAGGCTAAAATGATTTATCTATTCGAGTACAATTTGCCATTCTACGGTAAACAATCCAGATATCAATTGGAAAATTAATATATATTTTGATAGAAAGCTTACGATCAATTTTTTATTTTTTTTGTGTTTTTATGGCCATGAGTTTTAATATGTTGATATTTTAGTATGTTACATTTCTTTGTCTACAGTTCTCTAGTTAACAGCTGACATCAGAAAGTCCCTTAATAATGGCTGAAATCTGAAGTTTGTTTACAGTCGTTGGCCAGGCCATTAATCATCCTGGTATTTATTCTCTGATGATGTTAGGTTTCCAGTCTGGTTTCAAAACATCATTTAATTCTTTGGCATACAGATCAAGTCTTTGGGTCATCTGAAATAAAAAATGGACAATTCTTTAAAAACTGATATCTGAACCAGGACAAAAGTCCTTCCAACTATAAACACTTGATAAAAAAAACTGTAATTCTAACTGCTTACCCTAAACCCCCATTTGTCCTTGATCTGCCGATTCAGATTAAGATCAACTTCTGCTATGATCAAGCCATCCCTAGTTCTGGACAGACCCTGAAAAGCAACAAACGCAACAATTTCACTTGAAACATTCATACAAACGAGACTAAAGGAAAAATTAATGACAAATAAAAAAAATATTTCAAAAACTTATTCAAAAAAGAAGACTTTCTATCAAGAAACAAGCTAAAAAGCACTAAAAAGAAGAAAAATAATTTAAAATTTCTTAAAATGCATTACGCAACGAAAGACTGCAGAAGTGTAAATGAGTACTTTATGTACCCAAAGGATGCGAATTGAATGCAGACAAAACTTATAAAGAATTATTTACTTTTTAAAGCAACAAATGCTAAAAAAATCTTGGTTGAAGTGACCTAACTCTTTACCTAGGCACAAAACTTTAAAAAGTAGATCTAAGCTCCTCCACCCACCCACCTGTTCACTCAACCGCGAAGTGGACAGGATCAACCCCAATAATTTGAGCTACAGTGGCAACCGGCCTCCATCTACCCAGGAGTAGACATGATGTTTAGATAACTCAGGTGCAACGAGACGATCAGCACCTTTCAAGCGACCACTTCATGAGAAACAATTATCAACTGAATGTAAATGTCGCCTATGTAAACTAGAAAAAAAAAACAACAACACATCCACAAGTTGGAAAGTTGGAAATGCAAGTAGAAAGAAAGTCTTTCATTTTAAAAAATGGGTTTAGCCAAGTAAAAATGATCTCTTGAAATCTTTTTTAACAGCACTCTAAACATAATCTGGACTGTTAAATTTGGTGGTGGCTAACTCAAGACCAGCTTTAAATTGGTTGATCTGTAAAGGCCAGATTATTAATTAATGATACAAATAATTAGGATAGACATAGAACAACTGATAGCTTATATTAGGATAGTCATAGAACAACTGATTGTTGTTATTAGGATAGTCATGGAACAACTGATTGTTGTTATTAGGATAGTCATAGAACAACTGATTGTTGTTATTAGGATAGTCATGGAACAACTGATTGTTGTTATTAGGATAGTCATGGAACAACTGATTATTGTTATTAGGATAGTCATGGAACAACTGATTGTTGTTATTAGGATAGTCATGGAACAACTGATTGTTGTTATTAGGATAGTCATAGAACAACTGATTGTTGTTATTAGGATAGTCATAGAACAACTGATTGTTGTTATTAGGATAATCATGGAACAACTGATTGTTGTTAAAATGATAGTCATAGAACAACTGATTGTTGTTATTAGGATAGTCATAGAACAACTGATTGTTGTTATTAGGATAATCATGGAACAACTGATTGTTGTTAAAATGATAGTCATAGAACAACTGATTGTTGTTATTAGGATAGTCATAGAACAACTGATTGTTGTTATTAGGATAGTCATACTTGTTGACTAACAACAATAATCCTATCTCATAGAACAACTGATTGTTGTTATTAGGATAGTCATAGAACAACTGATTGTTGTTATTAGGATAATCATGGAACAACTGATTGTTGTTAAAATGATAGTCATAGAACAACTGATTGTTGTTATTAGGATAGTCATAGAACAACTGATTGTTGTTATTAGGATAGTCATAGAACAACTGATTGTTGTTATTAGGATAGTCATAGAACAACTGATTGTTGTTATTAGGATAGTCATAGAACAACTGATTGTTGTTATTAGGATAATCATGGAACAACTGATTGTTGTTAAAATGATAGTCATAGAACAACTGATTGTTGTTATTAGGATAGTCATAGAACAACTGATTGTTGTTATTAGGATAGTCATAGAACAACTGATTGTTGTTATTAGGATAGCCATAGAACAACTGATTGTTGTTATTAGGATAGTCATAGAACAACTGATTGTTGTTAGTAGGAGAGTCAAGGAACAACTGATTGTTGTTAGTAGGAGAGTCAAGGAACAACTGTTTTTTTTCTATATTAGATAGTCATGGAACAACTGATTGTTGTTACTAGGATAGTCAAGGAACAACTGTTTGTTTATATTAGGATAGTCGTCGAACAACTGATTGTTTATATTAGGATAGTCATAGAACTTATATAAGGATAGTCAAGGAACAACTGATTGATTATTTAGGATAGTCAAGGAACTTATATTAGGAAAATCAAGGAACTTATATTAGGATAGTCAAGGAACAACTGATTGTTCATATTAGGATAGTCATGGAAAAACTGTTTTTTCTATATCAGGATAGTCATGGAACAAAATAACTGATTATTTATACTATGATAGAGATTAAACTAATTGTTTATTTAAGGATAGACCAGTGGTCGGCAAAGTGGCTCGCGGCTCTTTGGCGACTTGAATGCGGCTCGGCCAGAAATCGGTTTTCACGCCAAAAACATGGTTCTTGAAAAGAAAATTTGGCTCTCAACATTTTTTTAATCGTCCTGCTTCTGATTTTTGGCTATTTTGGCTACTGTGTTTGCCGACCACTGGGATGGACAAAGAACAACTGATTGTAACTGTAAACTGTAAGACTTTCTACCCGATGCCGGACTTCACATGCATAACAATGACGTGACCCGGTTAGTTTATACTTTAATCAGGCACGTCATTTGGGTAGGGCAGGGTGGGGCATTTCCCCCCCCCCCCAAATTTGCAGATTTTATTTAAATTGCTATGTACTGTGACGCTTCCAGTAATAAACAACTTAACAAGCCGACTAAGTTTTGGTTTTGCCCCCCCCCCCCCAAAAAAAAAAAGCCACCCTGAAATGAGGCCCCTGTAATACGGTCCACTCGACCGGTACAGTAGCGTTTCAAGTTTTGTCTCGCTAGATGGACACGGTTCTAGATATGCGTCTTAAATCAAGGACGGCGTTCAAACTGTGTCGAAGAACTAGTGGCACAGGGTGTGCGGAGTTTTGAACTGTAAAGACGGGACGATTAAAGGACAACGTTCTGGCCAAGAGCCTTCTTCGACCGACGGGACACAAGAAGAAACAATAAGATCTAGAAATGTGTACAAGGTCAGACCTCCTGTCGAATAGTTGACGGTTGTGTGACAGGTTGCCCAACCCCTTGTCTGTTCCGGATCCGTGCCAACGCTCCCCGCTATCTGACCAACTGGCCTCGTTCACGGACAGCGGTAACAAGAGGGGGTAACATGTCTCGGCCCACTTTCAGGACTTGTCCCAGAAACTGGTCGCGGTGATCTCCCATTAGGACAATCTCTGACGACAATGTTTGTTTTGCTTACAACAACACAGCTACATGACGTTTGAAAGAGCAAACAATCCTGTGCCAATAAACATTATGACATTGGGG
>CAXITT010000272.1:414350-434362 GCA_964033795.1 Lymnaea stagnalis
GCCCCCCCCCCGCCCGGGAGCCGCCGTTTGACGACCCCCCCCCCTATTCTATCCTATAAAACTACAAGCCAAGCAGAGTACCTAAGCAGGTTAGTAGGCAGCATTTTTTGCTTACTTCAATATATTCAAATTTAGTTTTGAGCAACAAAAAAAACTGTTTTAAATTATATGTCCGGCTCGCCGATTGTTCGCCCCCTTTGACGTGGCACCACGACGAGTGGCGCGTGCCGTGTCTTGGCACACCCTCGATACCCGATACGCCTCTACCTATGCATCCAATATCAACATGTATTCATTGCCAAGGTTACTTTTTTTTTTTTTTTTAAAGGATCAATAAAGCACAAGCTCTGTTGAAGCCTTAGCGATATATAGTACAGATGCACTTGGACACTGTTTAACACTAGTAAGAGTTTGTGATTGCGTACCCATCAATCTCGTTGAGCGATACATAGTACAGATACACCTCTTTTCATGTATGCAAAAATAAGTTGACAAAATATTTCTACAAATTGATTGATGCCTCCTAGTTCACTGGTGAATATGGCATAGTTCCACAAACTAACTTTACCGTCTTTACGGAAGTGCAAGCATTTATCATAGCTGGTCTGGGGCTAATGCAGGGCCAGTCCATTTCAGGACACTTTGGTCTCACCCACAGTGACCCGTTGTACCCTTGTGTGGCCCCCTTTTCGCTGAGGTCATTCGCCCTGGGCCAACAGACGCGTGTCCTCAGTCAGTGCACGCGAACGATGCCACTCGTTTTAAGTGCAGTTGGGTTTAGAAAGGTCACGTCGCGCGAATAGGACAGGCGGGTCAAACCACTTTGGAGAAAAGTCCAATGGAGTCGAAGTGTACTATTAACACACTGACACCCCCCAACTGGACGAGCCCATTTACACGAATTTATACGCGTGAACTTGTCTTAAAATTTACCAAGCCGTTTACAAAACTAAACTTCATCAACCCAAAGGAGGGAAACCTTTAAGGCCATCAATTACTACGATAGAATTCGTCTGACGGCTAAAACGGTACCATTCCTTTTAAGCCCACAGGAAACCGGTTGGTTGCCGGAAAATTGTTCTGCGGAAGTTTGTTCGAATTTCCGGATACAATGGCTCTTATGTTGGTGTTAAAACATAAGTCTGGTGTTTAAGCTATTGTTACAATGTGAGTAAAAAGCATTGATGCTATGAATTAGTACGCGTACAAGTGACCCCCAACACAAACCTTAAAAATGTACCTTGAAAGTCTCTGCTATTACTATAAAACTCTACTGCTTCAAGTAAAATAGCCCACCACACTGTCTGTCTATTCAGACGGAAATTTAGCATTCCTTTCTCCAGGGAAGATTCAGTCCTCAACAAACTCACGCTCAGTTCCATACTTAAGCGTGACGAGTGCATCGAAATAGAAATAGGTCAGACCTAACCAGGTCTGTAGTTGAGGTCAGTAGTTCAAGTTCCGGCCAATAACCGAGCGTACTTTAAGGACGCGTGGCGAATGAGGTGGAAGAATCCAAAACAGGATGGGGGGGGAGGGGGGTATGCCAATGGGAGGAAAATGGGAGGTGGAGAGGAAAATATGAGGTGGAGAGAAAAATGAGAGGTGGAGAGGAAAATGGGAGGTGGATTGGGAGAGTATTGGGGAATTGAGGAGGTGGAAATTTCTATGGAAGGGATGGGGGAGAAAACGGAGAATTTGGGCCAATGGGGTGGGGGAGATGCAGACGGGAGGTGGGGCGGCATATGGGTTATGGGAGGCCTAGGAGAGGTGGGGAGGCGAAAGTATGAGGTTGAGGAAGTATGGGAGAATTGAGACCAATGAGACGTGGGGAGACAGGAGGGGGGGGGGGTCTAAAAGGTCATTTTAGCGGGAGGTAATTAGCGAACGACCCCAAAGTGAGTTGACTTGTTTGTTGACATGCAGTTGTTTTTGTCAGTGAGTTGACCTTGTTTGTTGACATGCAGTGGTTTTTGTCAGTGAGTTGACCTTGTTTGTTGACATGCAGTTGTTTTTTGTCAGTGAGTTGACCTTGTTTGTTGACATGCAGTTGTTTTTTGTCAGTGAGTTGACCTTGTTTGTTGACATGCAGTTGTTTTTTGTCAGTGAGTTGACCTTGTTTGTTGACATGCAGTGGTTGTTGTCAGTGAGACGGAACCTTTACACAAGCCCTGCACTTACTTGGTCCCAAAAACCAAACCAAATAGATTTGACCCAAATAAACGTATCCTCTTACAACCATAAAACTCTCAATATTCTGGTAGTTGTAGGGCATTCAATGAGCTCATACGATCTTTAGGAATCTAAGTGGAATACCAACGTGTATGTCAATTGTAAATCCTGATTTACAGAATTTAATGCATGGATTTTTTAAAACACACAAGTTTGTTGAGTTGTTTAGCTGAAGCCTAAATAAGCACTAAACATTTTGACCAAGATTCAATGTAGGAAAACTGCATAAACCTGACGCCACGGAGGGTGTTTAAGTGTTTATGCCTTTTGGCACATTTCAAGGTCACATCATGTTTAAGCATTTCCAGGGGGGTCACCATGTTTTTAACAAATGATATGAAATACAAAACATCGTTATCTATCCATGGAGGCCGTCATTAAAATGGCGAGATGAGCGAGCAGCAATCTGATTAGCTGGTGCAAAGAGCAGCCAGTCAATCTCGAGACTTTTAGTTTAATCATTAACTGGGCCGATGGGTCAGCCTTTCGTCTCAAGCGGGTTAAAAAAAAAATTGCAACAGAAATAGCAGGTATTTAATTTTGATGAATAAATAAGATGAATAAATAAAACGACTCACACATTTTAAAATTTCATTTAAGATTTTAAACCTTATTTGTATGAGTCCATTTAAAAATTGTGATTGAGGGAAGTAATCGTTGATATGTTTAAATGATCGCTATGGGAATGAATTGCCTTTCTTGAATTTGAAGGGGAGGAAAAAAAGGCGCCAAGTTCAATCACGTTTTTAATTTTTTTTTAAATTAACTAAATATTTTCAACCGATTTTGATACAGTTTCCTTACAATACCGATGTTGCGCGACCTCGATACCTGTTAATGTTACGGTATTAGGGCGCATCCAGTCTCAAAAACTGAAATAAAAAGTTTATAAAACACATTGAATGAGCCATCTATAGTTAATAGGCCAGGGTTAATTGTCGCTAACAACTATGACATCATCCTGTCTAGTTTCCCTAATTTAGAGGTACTTGACGTCGTTGCCATGTCTAGCTTATAAAGTCCCTCGTACCTGTGTGTAGTTTGTACAGCCCCTCTTGACATGTGTGGTTTGTAAAGTCCCTCGGTATTAGTTATCTCAATAACCCACCATTAGATAGGAACATTCAAAGACCACAGAGCCGTCACGTAGGGCCACAGATATGGAGTCCAAAATGATGTTTTTTAAAATAATTAAATATCAACTTTGAATATGGGGGGCACATAACCGAGAAGTGGCCGGCTCCAAAAGTCACGCGACGGCCATGAAAGATCAACTATTCACTACGTAATATAGCTACGGCAGATTAGGACATCAATGATTACCAACACTATACACAAGCCTTCACCCAATGATCCTGCCCCCCCCCCCTTTTCTTTTTAAAAATGTTCACGTCCAATAAGTATAAGTCTATGACCCCTTTCTATACGCCAGTGTCTCCTTCCAATGGTTGTCATACCTGAAGCCACTATCGCTAATGTTGCGTCCTGTCAAACTGTAGCCCTCTATCCTACTTGACAAAATACCGTTAGCCATGTCCGCACTCAACAGTGTCACACGATGTCTGCACACGATGTTGATGACCTCGTTGCTTGGTGCACATATAGCAGACGTCAACAGAGGTTCTTTAAATGTGTAGCCGGCTAGGGGTTCTCATTTTCCGGGATCTTGCATATCCCGGGGGGGGGGGGGGGGGGGAAAAAGGTTTCCCTCTTGCATATCCCGGGGGGGGGGGGGAGGAATAAGGTTTTCCTAATACCGCGATACTGTTAAATTAATTTAATTAAAAAATGTATGATAACAAACTGAAGCTAAGAATAAACGAGTTGACTTTTATAGTAGTCTTGTTAATGAGTGTAATTGGTAAAAGTAAAACAATGTTAAGGTTAGTTGAGATTAGGTCACTTCATTTCCCACGGGTTACACCTCTGACCTAGTGATGGATTAGCTAACAATAAGCTTGCTAAGCCAAATTTGGAAACTACCGCATGTAAAAAAAAAAAAATCTCAATACTTGATGAGTTTTGATTCTTGACAGGTTGCTAGTTCTAGCCACTTCAAATGCTCATGAAAGATTTCTATGCAAATGTTTCTAACAATCTGTAACATTCCTTTTTTTTTTTAATATTTCGAATACCCCGGTATTAAAGAAAATTTGAATGTTAATACATGTGTGAAGTATATGTTTTACTGTGTTGATTTTGGGGCCTTAAAAAAGCCACTTGATAATAAAACGGTGGTTTGACACACGAAGATCTTGGGATGATCAAGTGATGAGAGCACATGTTTCAAGCCCATGGGAGGTGACCTCATATGGGGGGGTCACTGAGGGCTTTCTGTGGGGTAGCCGGCCCAAACAATAGACTAAGAGAAGTAGTGATTTGTAAAATAGTTTTCTTTTATGACTTGGTGTCTTACAGTTTGAGTTACTTTTCAATCATAGCATTAAATATGTCACCATTTACATTATACTGGAATATTAAGTGTTAAAATGTTTTCATTTCTAAGACGTTACACTTTTGAAAAGCCATGTATTCCATATCGTGTTAAGGGTAACTTTTCTTCTATATGACTGCGCTCATTTGTTTACTAAAAATCGAGCGTGATTCCAGAATCTCGAGAGCTGACCCCCGTAGGAACCCCATGAAATCCAAATTTACACACTCTTAATGAGCTTCCCCTAGGACAGTGGTTCTCAACCTTTTTAGTGCCGCGACCCTTTTATACAGTTTCTCGTGTCGTGGCGACCCCCAGCCAGACAATTATTTTCGTTGCTACTTCATAGCTGTAAGGATACGTGTTTTCAGATGGTCTTAGGGGACCCCTGGGAAATGATCCCGCAACCCCCAAAGGGGTCGCGACCCACAGGTTGAGAACCGCTGCCATAGGATAACAATTAAATCCATTGCACAAGACAGTCTTATATCAGCTTTATTAAAGGGACAGAAGTTTGGGGTTTTGCTGTCTTTTTGTGTGTGGTAATAAAAAGATACGATACCAGGATGTCATAAAAACTCTGAGAAGCTAAATGCAGACGCACATCAAATTGGAAATAGCTCGACACGGGCGTGGTGTTGCCGCAGAACTGCATAAACCTGGCAAACACTAAGGGTCCATTCCAACCCCTCAGCATGACGTACGATAGCAGAAAAAATCGAACGTGTTGTTTGCTCCCCTATCGAACACATAAATAATAAACGACCTCAGCACCAGCTCTGATTTGACCTAGATTTCAACTGGAGGTCACGGTGCCGCCACTGTCAGTGTGAAAATGAGGGAGCCCCCGTCACGACCTCGTCCTGGATTGAAGCGAACTCGCGTACTTTAAGCACTGAGTCTACAGTGCAGACAAGTCAGCCTGCGGTACTCAACGCCCCGTTAGAGTGCGGAGGGCGGGGCCTACATCACTCGCCATGCGGGACGGGCCCAAGTTCAGGACGGACGTTCGATTTGAGGGGGGGGGGGGGGGGGGGGGGGGGGGGGGGGGGCGACGGAAGCTCAGTTCAAGAATATGGACTCCTCCGATTGTGACCCAATAAACTTGAATGTCACGATGGCCGAGATGTGTGTCCTGAATGTAAACCACGGTTTGGGGTCGCTGCAAGTCCGTACAGCGGTGTCAGAAGAACAATGCTAGGAATAGTTGACGTATTGATTCAGTCCCGCAGGCAATTGTCCTGTCGTTAATCTCATTTTAAAATACGGGGGACGCATTATTGCCTTGGATTTTTACTACGTTTGAAGTCTGCGAATGACTAAAGGTTGAAATTATTTTGTTCATTCTTAGACGCGGTCGTCAGGGCATTGTTACAATTATTCCGAGTAGCATGCAAAGTCTTGGGACAAGATGAGTTTTCATTGTGGATAAAACAGAACCATACATGGTACTATCAAGCTAGAAATATAGGGAACCGTTATCAAACTTGTTTATAGCTTAGACGCCTACACCAAGTTTCGTTGGGAGAATTCCCAACATCCAGTGGACTAACCCACTTTGCTACTGTAACGTAAATTAGTTCCGGATAGGATTTCAATTGGCTTTCAACCCCGCCAAAATGGACCCGTCCGTGACGTAGGTTTGATAAGATCTTTGCGTAACCTTTCAGTCTGACTTTTTTTTTTTTTATTTTTTTTTAATTTTTTTTTTTTTTTTGGAACAGGAAGGGTAACTAGGACAAGTTCTCTATTGGAGCAGAATAAACTCGTCCATCGTGAAACCTGAATCTTAGCCATTCACCCCCATTAATCAAAACATAAACATTTTTTTATTTTTTTTTTTTTTTTTATTTTTTTTTAATTTTTTTTTTTTTTTTGGAACAGGAAGGGTAACTAGGACAAGTTCTCTATTGGAGCAGAATAAACTCGTCCATCGTGAAACCTGAATCTTAGCCATGCACCCCCATTAATCAAAACATAAACACAGAGGCGTATCTCGGTGAAGCTTCAGTGATAGAAAGGGGTTAACATTCAATAAAAAAATTGTATTAAAATAAACTGTTAAAAAAATAATTAATTAATTAAAACCTATTTTCTCCGATAAATTGACTACTGCAAGAAGCCATCAAATAGTGAAAATGACTGACACGAGACACATGATCAATTGTGCAGGGTGAAAAACCCGGAGCTAAAAAACAAACATGTCGGACAACTCATATCATTATATTATTCCGACTTGTCCTCTTACTGTTTAATTGTTTCACTTGCATTACTTGTCATTACAATATAACACAGCATTTATTTATTTTCTAATGATAACCCAATTAAGGGTGTGGATTGATTGTGTACTAATTGGATACAATTCCCGTTGTAAAATCAAAATCGCCAAAAATTAAAATTTATTACGGTACCGGTATGCACAATGACTCACTATAACAGATCAGACGTTTTGACGGGTATATACTAGTTGGATTCAAAAAGTGATTTTTGAGAGATGTTTGTCTCAATACTTCGAGAAATCGCTCGAATGGTCGCGACATAAAGAAGTCAAGCCCAAGCCCTAACTTAACCAACAAGCACGGCCACCACACACAGTCGTGCTTGGTAAACATCACAAACACGGCCCCCACACACAGTCGTGGTTGGTAAACATCACAAGCACGACCCCCACGCACAGTCGTGCTTGGTAAACATCACAAGCACTGTCCCACACACAGTCGTGCTTGATAAACATCAGAGCTGACATCGATGAAACAACCCCCGCTGGTCGGTACCGGTATTACAGTTTATCAAATAGCACACGTCACACTGTCAGGGTCATTAAAAAACAAGGGGGTCGCTAGCACATGCTGAACAATGGGTCGCTAGCACTTGCTGAACAATGGGTCGCTAGCACTTGCTGAACAATGGGTCGCTAGCACTTGCTGAACAATGGGTCGCTAGCACTTGCTGAACAATGGGTCGCTAGCACTTGCCAGGACGCTGTAACTCTTTACCTGGGTTATCACCCAAGTTTGAGTGCTGATTGCCAGCTAAGAAATGAAGCATATCTAAATATAAAGATACTAGAATATATGACCCGGCTCCTTATTTATCTACTATATAATGTAGACGCATCTACCCCTTATCGCTCCCGTGAACTACAATTTTTTTATTTCTTTAAAAAATGTCAAAACTCCTTAAATTTGCAATAACAAAATGTATATACCATTTCTAATATATTTCAAATAAATAGATTTCAGTACATTGGTATCACCATTGACAATTGAACAAACCCTCGCGCCTCCATTTTATTATTTTTATAATTATTGAATGTATGAACACGTAGCATATAACAGTTAATAATAATAAAACCAATGTTCTCTGCCTGGGACACAGTACATATGTAGGGGAATGTACCCTAGATGCAGCGCGTGCCCGTACGTGTGTGTGTGTGTGTGTGTTAGTGAGTGTATGTGCTGTAAGCTAGTGGTGGCGCACTCCATGGGGCCAGTCCATAAAGTACGTCATGCTATTTTAGGACAGTTGTTTCCCCTCCCTCCCCTCTGTCAATAATTCTCAGACCCCACCCCTCTACAGTACGTCTCGCTATTTATGGATAATTGTATCCCCTCCCCCCCCCTCTTTCAATAGCTCTCAGACATCCCCCCATCCCCCCCCCCCCACCCCCAACCTAAAGTAGTTCACACTTTCGGACTAAAAATTATTTAAACATAAACAAGTTACTAACATTTCTTCTACAACACACTTGACGATCAAACTACAAAAGTGGCCGTCTTCTGTCAGAGTACAACATCACACAAGAAAATTCGACGTCACTGTCCATTGCAGAATTATTATCAACACAACAACAAAATAAATACATAAATATATGAATAAATATATATATATATTTATTTATTTATTTATAACTAGTTATAGCTCGCCAAACATTGGTGTCGGCAATGCGTGAACTTCCCATCTACTAAAGTTACTTGACAAAACATGAACTCAAGTATCGCACATTTATGAATTCCAATTTTTGCTACAATCCCACCCCCACCCCCACCCCCCATGATACGTCACTGCACACTTTTTTTGTCCACGCCCATGAACTATATTAGATATGTTTATATCCCAAACACTTTTAAACTGAATACATTTTCTTACACCATTCGTAAATTGAGACGATTTCATTTATCGAAAAATATAACGCACCACACGAAGTTGCGTTATTAAAAAAATATAAATGATTTAGCGGAGTTATCGGGAATTATATTTTGCGCCCCAGTGAACTCATTATCTATATATAGCCTGCGTGGAGGTGGTGGTGGTGTTTGACCTTTGCTGGCGAATTATATATGTTTAGATGATTAAATTGTTAAAAAATCGGACCAAAGTTCCGTTTCATCAAACTTCCGCTCAACCACACGTCCGTCAATCAATTTTGCATCGACCAAATTTCTTTTAAACAAATTTCCGGTATCAATGTCTGATGTATGCTCAATTCACCAATGCCAAAGAAAACGTGCATTACATAAGCGTCAAGTCTGCAATTCAACTTATTTAATTTAGAGGAGCACCTAAAAATAGCACTGTTTGTTTTATCACAATTCCAACGCCCTAACTTATAAATCCTAACAAGTGCAGGTGGTGCTATCAATAAAGGACTGGCACGTACAAGTCCTAAATAGTAACGGGTTTCTTTTCTGCTCTAGACATTGCATTTTCATTGAAGTGAAGATTTCAGTCCAATTATTTGACCGTGCACTGTCACAAGTAGCATGTTGCAAAACATAAAACTTTACAAAACCAAAAAAAAGTTAATGTTTGTTATTCTCTTGGAAACAACCGTTTCAACTAATAAACGCATCGGCTTTAACGGGGCGGGGAGAGCATGGGAGAGTGTGATCTGGATCAAAATGGACTGTTCCAAAAATGCACTGTAGTCTAATCTGAGATTTTTTATTTTGTTTTTAGAGGTAAGGACTGTCCCACTACTACATTTTTGTGAAAATGGGGGCGAGTATAGAAATACTCGTTAGCTCGATCACTGGGTTACAATGGGGGCGGGATTGTGGAGGTAATAAAAGTGGAGCACAGTTTCCTGTGCCAAAAAGCTATCTTCTGCACTAAGCCTGCACCCTTAGATAGGATTAACCTTAGCTTTGTCGCACTGTCGGTTTCCAGTTCAGGAAACCTGTTGAGGTTCACCTGGCCCGTAACAGTAGAAGTGCACCGAGCGGCCTGACATGCACTGACGACAGCGACCTGACCTACCCTGCCAGCAACCCAGTCGATTGTTGCTGGGAACGGGGGCGAATCCAAAAGCAGGGAGTTAGTTCAGCGCGAGAAAATTCACTGGACTGGTCCATTGGATAAACTCAGAAGAGGAACAAAAAAAAGTGGGAGGGGGGGGGAAGGTTGGGGAGGGGCGAGTCCATTTATACATGGACTGATCCTAACAAAACACAGCCATACATTGCTATGCCTTTTAACATGCACTATTGAATTGACGGGGGTGAATATCGCTTTATACCGACACCCAACCCCACCACGGTCAAGGGTTTCTTTCCCGGGATTTCTTGGTAAACAAAAGACTTCCCGGGACATTTTACTATCCCGCGTACACACTTTGAGAATAGAATTAAATTTGGTTTTTTTTTCTTTTCTCCATTTCATCAAGTCACGAACTGTCCCTATAGGTATGAGCCAGAGGGACATGAAGCACATAGATGGAAGTGAAAACCCTCTCACTCAATGTAGCTTTACCGTACCGGTAGTTGTTCATTCAATAATTAGGCAATACAAATTAAGCAATTACAAAAACAAACTCTTTTACAGCTACAGTTAGCTTTTTTAAATACAATTTTTAATGGAACGTATTCATCCCGGGATTGTCCGGGGACGATAAGTTCTTTAATCATGTCTTCCCGGGAATAGCAAAGACCCTGGAAATGAGAACTAACTCCATCCACGGACAGCCCCGAATAGACCCTGCTTCTGCGTGAAATGGAGGAGCGTGAGTGTTAGACATGGCCCGTCATTAGTAGGGTTTTTTTTTTAAATCCTTTTATGAAGTGCCTCACACCCCCATGATGTCAAACATCCCCCACGTCCCCATCTCGATCTCACAACATATTTCCCACACCCACACGATCAAAATGCTAATTGAAATAACTTGATTTTTCTGGGTCTTCCCACACCCACTGCCCCCCACACCCCCTTACACCGCTTCCCGTCCCGCACCCCTGGTTAAAACCCCTTCACCTGTTATCGCATCTGTTGATTGTTCCATTATCTTGTTGGAGGATTAAGTGACTGGATTTTTGCCAGACTTCAGATTCAAGATTGAAAAATAACATCTCATATGTTTTAGTTTTTTTTTAAAGACTTCATTCATGAAGTGGGTGTTTTAAGAGAAGCCAGGGGCGAAGCTAGGGTTAGTGGCGCGCGAGCTACCCACGGGATCGCCCTTTTGTATGTTTCACGGGCGTGACATATTTAGAGGACAGTGATTTCTAGAATTGTTCGGTTTTCGGCGCCCTTCCTAAATCAAATTTAGGTTTTAGTAGTCACCCTTTTTCGAATTCTAACCATTGCACTTCTTCGAGATGGCGACTACATTTTTAAAAAGTGTTTGGGGTAAAATAAAGATAAGAAAACTCGTAAGTAGGTCACTAAGCGTCATCCTAGTACTGCCAACAGTAATTACTCGAGTTGCCGTTTTCACCAGGCCCGCTAAATGTCAAAATGGATTAAATGAAAGTGGAAATAAAATTATAAAAATTGTATAATTTTCACGGTGCCCAGAAGGGATGCCGCGGCAACACATGGGCGTGCCGTGCCGGGGAAAAGGCGAGCAGTGGGTGAAGCCTGAAAAGGGCAGCCCTCAATATTGAGAAAAAAAAGGGCCACACGGGCCGACTATTAAAAATACCATTTTTGGTGTCCCTTGCCTTTGTAAAGCAAGCCTATATAAGGGATGTTGTATTTTAATTCACTATGAAGTTGCTATCTAAAGACGATTTTGAACCCCCCTTATGCTGGCACCCAGGGCGAGTGCCTCCTTCACATGGCCCTGCCCCAGGATGACGTGGCGCATATTTTGGGAACCACTGGGCTCACCAGACAGCGGTGAAAACACGTGCCCCATTTTATTAATGTGATATTATAATAATGATTTAATTGTTTTATTAGGGTTTGGGGGGGCGGCTATTAATGTGATATTATAATAATGATTTAATTGTTTTATTAGGGTTTGGGGGGGGGCGGCTATTAATGTGATATTATAATAATGATTTAATTGTTTTATTAGGGTTTGGGGGGGGNAACGGCATTTGATATGGAACCTTACCAGGGGAAGAAGTCTACTTAGTGTACAGAAAATATCCTGGATTCGGCACACCCGTTTTTTTCGTTGTTGTTATATTTTTTACAACTCAAGCTTGCGTTGCTTGTTCTTGTGTTGTTATTTGTGTCGGGACAGCTAGGATGCATTACAGAGAGCGGACATGTCATACCCTGTAAGACAGTGGTTCTCAACCTTCCTAATGCCGAGACCCTTTAACACATTCCTCATGTTGTGTGCTCTAGAAAGATGGTTTGTTTGGTGAACGTACTGATAGAAGTCTCGACGAAAATAACGTTGCCGAGATCAAGAGTGGCACACATCACACAACACGATGTACTCTTATACCGGGGTCAGCACTCTTGCAACAAGAAAACTTTCTCCTGCTTGACAGATACAATTGGCGGCTGTTGATGCACTTAGCTGCAGGAGCGTCATTTCAGGTTGTTGTCTTTTATGTTGTTGCGTTGTTGTTTTTTGCAGGGGGGGGGGGCGCGCAAAAAAAAACAAAACTTGGCGGCCTTGTTGAAATGTTCATTACTGGAGGCGCCACATTACATATCAATTTAAATCAAATCTGCAAATTCAGGGCGGTTTTTTTTTTTCGGGGGGGGGGGGGGTGAGAAATAAGCCACATGCATGTATGCGATTAAAATGTGCATACTGTTTCATGATCAGATGTTCAAGAATCAAGCGGTAAACCACCAGCAAGACAGAGTGATTGGGATGGATGGGGCGATCCCGTAGTACTGGTATTAGACGGTGGCTCCGCTCAAATGGGGTGTAGCTTAACCCAGATGTTTGGAGTTTATTAGTAGGAGTTGAGGGGGCGGGACGGGGACGGGGCGCACTTATTGTTTTATGGGTTCATTGAATATTTCTGATCTTTCGTTCAAATTCAAACTATCCTTTGACAATATTGAATTGTGTTAACCTCGAGTTTAACAAAAAATAGGTCTTATCAGAGTGGACAGACCTGGGGGTAGGGGGAGTCAGGATACCATTTATCGACACAGACTATTTGCAATAGGCTTCCTTTTCTGTGAGGAGATTAGGCGCTGACATTTGACGCACTTTGAATTGAGCAGCGTTGGACTTGTCTCTCCTGTCACAAACTGATCGTGCCAATGAAGTCATCAATGCATTCAATTAGACAACCTAGCACCATGGCAACCAGCCTGTATGTTCTCGGCGATCCCTGTCAGTGTTCAACTTGTACACTTACACTCAGGGACGTAGCAAGGGTTAGAGCCCCCCGAAGCCAGACAAGATGCCACCTACCCCTTTTTACGAAGAAAACTCTTTCATTTGCTGAAAATGCCCCCTCGGTAAATAGAAAAAAGTGCCGCCCTTGGGCATACCGCTCCCCCACCCTACCCTCATTCCGGCGCCCCTGGATACAATCCAATATAATATAATGGCCCCTATGGCAATGGATCCAAACAGATATCAAGGTGTCAGAACACCCCTCATACATGGACTGAACCACTTCATCTTCCCCCCCCCCCCTTTTCTCATAGTCTTGGAGCATCCCAGTTCTTTAACGAGGCACCATTTATTTTATCCTGCACCACACGCTCACTCACGTTAAAATGGATCCAAACAGATATCAAGGTGTCAGAACACCCCTCATACATGGACTGAACCACTTCATCTTCCCCCCCCCCCTTTTCTCATAGTCTTGGAGCATCCCAGTTCTTTAACGAGGCACCATTTATTTTATCCTGCACCACACGCTCACTCACGTTATAAAAATGTCATAGGTAAGCTTTAACGTTCACGCGACATTAACAAACCAAACAGGGATTCTCAGGCTGTCACGTCACGTCTTCAAAACATTGGCGTCACAAATAAGCCGCATGTCTGCTATTAATATGTAAATCGTGTTTCATGATGTCAGGATCAGATTTATCTGATTGACAAGTAATGACAGGTTGCAAAGGAGGCCAGATAAAAATCAATGACTGATTTCAGGCGAAGATGTTTAATGAAATCTCCTATGGCCCATCATCAAGTGTTGGTCAACTATACTGCACTCAGTATTTAGTACAGTCCAGTCTTGGAAACCGAGGGAGACTTTCAGATGTGCATGAGCAACATTGCTGTAACCCAGGTGCCATGGAGTTGTGGTTCTTTGGGGGTAAAAGGGGGGAGGGAGATGTGGAGTTCACCTGTCAGTTATCTGATGTGATACAGATGTGTGTCATTGATTTAAAGCACTCTTGCAGTGCACAAAGAGAGGTGCATGGTTTACTATTTATGTTTGAAGTAAGATTCGATCATGTAATGAGATGTGTTCTTCAGAAACAATTATTCGGCACTGAAGTGAATGTCAACTGAATATTTGGGGCAGCCCTCAATTCAACGCTATAAACTTGCTGGGGTCCCCATCCCTCCAATCAACACTATAAACTTGTTGGGGTCCCCAGCCCTCCAAACAATACCGATCTACTGGGTCCCCATCCCTCCAGCTACACTATAAACAAAAAAACACTACAAACTTACTGGGGTCCGACTGCCATCTGGGCCTGCGACATAACTGGAGCCTACGATACAAAGAAGTCATCTTGAGGAAAAACAAGTTTTTCATTGTTCTAATACATTCTTTACCAAGATTCTATTTTATTAATATTAATATACACTCAAGTCTAATGGTAAACATTAATTTAGTAAGATAAAACTAGACCCAAATTTTCGAGGTTGCCACTTCTGTTGGACTTGGAATGCCAAGGACCTGATTAATTGCAAAGGTTATCCTCTACAACTGGCATATTCTATAGAAATCTTGACCTCACCTCCACTTCATAGTCATACTCGTCATTTTCAAACATAGTCATACTCGTCATTTTCAAACATAGTCATACTCGTCATTTTCAAACATAGTAAAACTAGTAATTTTTAAATCAGTAAATAGTGTAACAAAACATTTGTATTAAGTATGACTATGTTTGAAGATTAGAAGTATGGCTATGTTTGAAAATGACGAGTATGACTATGTTTGAAAATGACTTACCATAGAAATGGCCAAAATCTTTGTGAGCTGGGAAGAAATGACAAACATGTTTTGTAAGATTTAAAAACATCCTGACCAAGTTAAAATAAAAATATATCTTTATATCCCTTTATGTTCATAGACTATTTATTCATTATAACTTCGTTAGATTGAACATTTTTTCTTTTTATTTTCTATTGTTCAACACATGCAATATGAAAATACAACCCTAAACATTTACAAACTAAGAAAACAAATGTACAGTGAAACCTCTGATAATGAACTTGAACTCTGCTATGACATAGTTCTTACACCCAAACGTTTGCTAACCAAAATAATTTCTCCGATTGAAATGAATCTAATCCAGACTTTACTGCCACTTTGCGCTCATCTATTACAGATCTTAAATTTTGCCATGTTGTAATGCTTGGCGATGTCAGAAACATGAAGGCCATTATCATATTTTTATATTATTTTTTTGTACCTTACTTCCACGCTAACACAATTTCTATTAATAAAACTTTTCTCTTTAGATGCCATAATGAAGGCTAAAATAACACAAAAAGTAAAGCAAATAAAAAGTGGTGTTTGTGAACATATCACTCAAACAAATGATCTTTACTGAAAACACGACAAAGCACATCGAACTCTGAGCCGATGGGATTGTGTGTATCCGCGTATGCTCATAATCCAAAGCATCATTCTTTAGCTGGGACAAATATTGCTCACAAAACCTGTTTGTTAACTGTTTTGTTAGTTAAATGGGGCCCTTCTTATCCAAAGTTACACTGGATTGGTTATGTACCATTAAATAAACCACTTGAGGTTATCCATTACAGTGTTACTGTGTAAAAGAAACTATAGAAGTAATCAATTCTATAAAAAAAAAAATAACCCAAAGCCCCTGGAGAGGACCTCATCACAGTAGAACTGATTAAATATGGAGGAAGAGAATTCCACACTCAGACACATACACTTATAACTAAAATTTGACAAGAAGAGAAAATTCCAACAGAATGGGAAACAGCACTAATAAACCCCATTACACAAGAGAGGTTCCAAACTTTAATGCACAGACAACATAGGAATTTCCCTTTTAAATGTTACATAAAAATGCTGAAAAAAATAATTGCCAAAAGACTACAACCATACACTGAACTAGGTGACTACCAATGTGGATTCAGACAGGTCGAGTGATCCGATTTTTACAATCACATGCCTATTAGGGATATGTTATGAATATTATATCCCAGTACATTAACTCTATGTGGACAATAAAATGGCCTATGACAGCATCAAAAGAAAATATCTGTATGAGACTCTGCAGGAGACTGATACACATAGCATTAAACAGCTCAAAAAGCTGAATCAAGGTTCAAGAATAATATTCAAGGGAATTTCAGATTAGACAAGGCCTAAATCAACAAAACTCACTGTCTTGTAAGCTATTTAACCTAACATCAGAGAAGTTATAAGAAAACATACATATTGACTTCCGAGGAACTAGGCTCCTTTTTTTAACCCTATAACTGTCACGAACAAATTTCTATAGCGTCAAGCCATTTTTAGCAATTTCATATGCTTGTCAAAAATGACAAAAATCCCAGACTAAATGAATGAAGAGACCCTTACAAGTATATATTTTCTGAAAGTAAATTTGACAAGGTATCTTATGGTATGAAAAGAATTTGTTTTTATATAATGTATGTTGATAGTGACCTTGACCTTTACAAGATTGAGTACAATTTTACTACTCAACTTCTGAATTCAACCAACCCTAAATACTCCATAAATTGTTCAAAATATCATAAAAATCAAGTTTTTGATATACTAGTAAGCAATTATTTTCAGAAAATGACAATTTATAGTTACTTATATTGAAAATTGTAATATTACTTTTCAATCACTACCTTCAAATTTCTGTCCTACAAAATAAAAGGGGGAATGCACAAAATCAGCTCAAAAATTCCTTTTTCATTTGAAGTTATGAAATTCATTTTTTATTAATAAATAATCCAGAACATATACAAACATAAATATCTTAGGGGTAGGTCTTTGGGATCAAATTTGTGTCTTTTTCTGTTTGATTTCCACCCTTTCACAATAGAATTTGTCTGTAACAATATGACTAAGCATAGGGATAAAATTGTCAATATCTGACTCAACATCACCGCTAAAGCCTATACCGTCATTACTAGCACATGGAATATCTCTGCTATCTTTGCTTTCATTTTAATATATTTTAAATAATTCCAATGAAGAAATTCTGCGTTGATTTTGAAATCCCAAAGGGGGGCCCTCTCCAGCATTAGACATTAAGATGGTGAAAAGATTTGAGAAAATTTCACACCGAATTTATCACACAAAAAAACCCTGATAAAAGCATGTAAACACACTGATAGTTACGGAAATAGGAAGCAAACTCATTTATATAGAGTGATTTCCCCTTAAACCTTATACATTTAATCAATAAGCATTTTTAACGACGATTTTGCTACACTACAGAAAGGGGTTTAACTGCCGATCATCGGCCGTTATGACAGTTGTAGGGTTAAATGAAAGAAATTAATTACTAACAGAAATAAAAGAAAGAATGTTGGCTGAACACAGGGCATATTTCAGTAGTCAGAAAATACTAAACAGTAAAAACATTACAAGAAAAACAAAGAAAACTATTTATAAAACTGTAATCAGACCAGTTGTAACATACACAAGTGAAACTTGAACCCTAACAAAAACAGCAGAAAACATATTAATAATATTAAACACATGTGAGAGAAAATTTCACCGGAAAATATATGGACCAACAAAGGATGATTATGGATGGAGAAAATGAACCA
The DNA here is from genome assembly GCA_964033795.1 of Lymnaea stagnalis. NCBI lineage: Eukaryota > Metazoa > Mollusca > Gastropoda > Lymnaeidae > Lymnaea > Lymnaea stagnalis. The sequence goes on from CAXITT010000272.1 coordinate 432,179, forward strand.
ACCAGGAATTGTACAGTCTATATCAGGATCCCCTCGATAGTAGCAGAAATAAAAATGGGTAGGCTGTGCTGGGCAGGACACTTAGAAAGAATGCCAAATTAAAGAGGAGTGAAGAGGGTACACTCATAAAACCCCAGAGGAAAACTGCTCAAAGGCAGACCTAGGCTTAGATGAATGCATGATGGGGAAAAAGATCTACAGCAACTGGGAGTCCAAGCATGGAAAATAAAAGCATTAGTTAGGTCTGAGTGGTAGGAAGTGGTGAGGCATATCAAAGGCCTAGATGGGCTGTAGCGCCACAGGGATGGATGGATGGTCTGAGTGAAGGGAATGTTATTGTGTAAAAACATTTTTATGACAAAGTGAAGCCTTTTTTTTTTAAAATTATAATTATTGGTTTCTGTAATATGTGAGTAGAACTTACCTGGCTTGCCATCTGCAGATGTAAACTCATTGGGAAACTCTTCCTGCAACATAAACCATGGCCATGATTCATTCAAATAAACAAGTACACTACATATTTAACATATCGAAAAACAATAATCTACATACATACATAAATACATACAATCAGACATGCATATATACACATGTAATTTTGCCTTAAATGGCTATGGCAGTAGTCACTTCTCTGTATCCCTATGAACTATTTCACAAGGTGGTGCATGTATTTATATTGTAGTTGTGAATAGGCCGTACACTTACATTTGCGCAAAAATGCACACAAACCATGGTAATGTTGATTTTTGTTTTTCCTAAAATTCTTTCAAACTTGTCCCCCGGTTATCAAGATTTATCAAGCATTCTAATATATAAAATGAACAAAGTAAATGAATAATGGTAATAAAAATGATAGTGAGCCATGTACATAGCATATGGTGCCAATCATGTGCATAAAATACTGGCTTACCGTGCCAACTCTGTTAATAGCCACTGTGAAGTAGCTGTTAGCGATGGCTGCATTCCTGGCTTCTATAGGCCACAAAGGTTCACTGGAAGAAAAAGTCTTTGATTGCAATACAAAGATCAGAATATGAAGCATAACACAGTGTTGTTGCATGTCATGTGCAAGTATTGTCCCCCACTTCCCAAAAAACCACATTCCCTTTTGCTGCAAGAGGTGCTATCAGAAACATTAGACACTGCATCTACCAAATCAAGACCACTACACACTATACCGAGTGTCTATTACAGTAAAATCCAACCATGACCAATCTACCCAAAGGTATCACCTATAATAGTTTGATTCCCACTTAAACCAGGCGCTAAAAAGTTTTAAACAGTGTTAAATAGCAATAAACAGAATGTTGACCTTTACACAAATATTCTGCACATCTGGTTCATAAAAGCTGTAACCAAGCGACAATAAAAAAATAATTTTTAAAAACAGTTATGAAAAGCATTTTAAAAAAAAGATTAAGTAAATAAGAACACGGATTAAAATACTGTAACAATGGTACTGTTTGATTACCTGAGAGCACCCACAGTTGCTGAAGGATTGAACACTATGTCAGCTCCATTGATACCATACAGCATCCAGTTCTGAGGGTGATGTCTTCCATAACAGATGTTCACTGCAATCTTGCCTAGTAATAAAATTTGTATTAATTTTTAAAATTAATTTTTTTTTAATGTTGACATACTTTTCAATCTTTAAAATCTTGGTTGCTGAATAACTAATGTAAAATAATACAAACACACACATATATATATATATATATATATATGTACCAAATAGACAACTCCGACCATCGGATAGTGGCAAACTCTTGATACCACGTGTTGGCCTTGAGACTTACGGAAGGCGAATGTTCGCATTTGCTGGCCCCACAATTTGGAACACACTTCCTGTCGCTCTCAGAAACAGCAAGACACTTGAGTCTTTCAAAACCGATTTCAAAACATATCTATTTTGCAAACACCTGTTGGGGTGAATTTGTCTACCATCTTTTCCAGCTAACTATTATCTCCCAGATGTAAAGTGGCCTGTGTTGTTTATGGTTGCAAGGTATGAAAGACTTAGAATGGGTATTCTCGTATGTAGTTTTTGTAATGTTGCGTTTTGTATTTCAATGTGGTAAAATATAAATTTTTTAATTCCTTTTTTAATATGGATGACTTTGTACCGTGCTTCGAGCCTTTGGGGATGAAGCATGCTTTTCAAATAAGCTTTATTATTATTAT
>CAXITT010000272.1:434396-455742 GCA_964033795.1 Lymnaea stagnalis
TATATATATATATATATATATTTACAGGTATAAAGTGATAATAACACAGAATGAAATGATTTTAATCACTGACCCAGTGACCCAAGAATATACATTTAACCTTAATTAAACTCCAGTAACATTAATTTTCATTAGTGTACTAATTTTGCAATTATGAATAGCACAACTTATGTTCATATATATTTTTTTATGTTTATTTTGTACCATCATAATAATAATAAAATGATGAATATTTTTTTAATAAAGGTAGAGAAGTTTTCTCGTTTTCTGCTAAAGCTGGTGAAAATGTGGAATAAAAATAGTTGAAATGAGGCCCCACGAGGAGATGACATAAAGTATGATTATCATCACCAATGCTCTTAAAGCCTATGGAGGGCTCTGACCTGCATCACTACATACTTCCACTCAGACCTTAATGACAAATATCAGTCAAAATTATAGTTATTCACCTCCATACAGCAATGCCTTTAATGTCATTGAATTGCCATTACAAAAATTTAACAAAAAATTGAAACAAAATACTTAATTCTTTACAATTTACAGGAAATAGACTTAAAACTGTTGTGGTTGTTCAACTAGAAAAACTAAGTTCTTACCAAACTGAGTGTCAAATACTCTGTGTCCTGTATTTCCTTCCATGTAATATGTTGACTAGAGCACACATGGAAATCAGGGGATTGATATCAAAACAACTGAATATATTTGGTAAAGTGAACATATTTATTTCTCAATAGTACGAATATCGTTGCCTTAAAATTTCTTCAGCCAGTCCTCAATTTACAAACATGTTCACATTCAAGATGTGGGAGTTTCTGTACTGTTATCTTTGGCTTATAATGAACAATTTGCAAATACAATGCGGGAAGCTAGGGTAAGAATACGTGAGTAAACCCAAATTGTAAAATCCGGAGATGGAGTCCCGAAGTCGATCTGACCCCGATAACAATAACATTTTGTCAACTCCAGCGACGCAGTCAGTGCCAAGCTGTATTAACAATTGTCATTCCCTTGAGTCCACTGGTTGCGTGGAGAGTGGGGATCTGCTGCATTGGGCAACAGCTGGTCTCCATAAATCACCGCCCAGGCTAAGTAGCTATAATAGCGACGTCACTTTACCACATATACCAGTCAGGAGCGGAAACTCAACAGCTTCCATCAAAGATGTCTGCGTCGCATTTTGCGCATTCGTTGGCAAGACAGGGTGCCTAACGTGGAGGTCTTGGAACGTGCACACATGTTTAGCACATTCTCCTTTCTTATCAAGAGACGCCTTCGCTGGTTAGATCATGTACAGAGAATGGAGTAAGGACGTATCCCAAAGATACTGCTGTATGGAGAGTTGGCAGAGGGGACAAGACATATTGGACGACCGAGCCTGAGATTTATTGACGTTTGCAAACGAAGCATGAGGGAAGCCAATATTGAAACAAATGAATGGGAGTTCATTGCCGAACATCGCTCCAACTGGCGTACAGTAGTGTTTGGAGGAGTGAAAAAGGCAGAAGTTACTCGAAACGAGGCCCTCGAATCAAAAAGAACAATTCGAAAATCAAGAATTTACCGGGCTTCAACATTCTCCTGCGAGAGATGCGGCTGTGATTGCCAATCAAGGATTGGCCTAGTGAGCCACTCGTCAAAGTGTAGAACTATATAGCTACTCCATCGTCTCACGTAGACGGAAGGATGCCATAATAATGAACAATTCTAAAAATATTGAAATTTTAATGCTCATTATTGCAAATATTTTTCAATAAATGTTACTTTTGGTGCATACTGCATAGTTTATAACTTTTTTTTTTTTTTTGTGTTGAAATTAGCTATTTCCACTTGTATTTTGTTTTGATATAACACTTTCAATTTTATTCTATGTTCAAAATGTATCATTGAAATAAAACTTAAAAGTTCAATATTCAACACAATGCCTTTCGGATATATTCTTATAGCCAACATTTAGGATGACATCCTATTTGCAAAAAGTGCAGGGTTAGGATGTTTTAGGCATAACAAAACAAAAAAAGAACTCTAGGAATGAAACTTGTTTGTAAATCCAGAACTGTCTGCAACTAGAAATGAGCCATCAAAATATGATTTTTTTTTTTTTACAATGATCATTTTATATTCCATCTATATTTTACAATTTAATTTAAAAAAGTTGTTTGTATAATATAATTAAAATAGTCTAATGAAAATCAAATTTAATTACATTAAAAGTTAATCTAATTATTATATTAAAACATTTTATATTTCTAAAGCGAAAACCAAATAGTTTCAAATGTTATCTGTATTAATTTTTTTATTGATTTTAGTCGAATAGATAATCTGTAATTCTGAACAAAAATAATTATAACTTATGGGGAAAATATAATAACAAAATGGCTTCAGCAACACTATGAGGCTTACCTCATTGAAATCTCCAACTCTAGGAATGTGATTCTTCCTTGAAATTCCTATAACTTCACCACTATTAGAGATAACCACTGTAAAAATAAGAATATATTCCATGACCTAAAATTCATGCAATCACTTGAGAAATAATTGTTACTAGGAAATGAAATGTATAGTAAAATATCTGATAAATCCATGTGAATACTTCTTAAAAATAGAATGAAGAAATAAAAAAACAAATCTGTTTAAATGCTGTTTTGACTTATTTCTTATAAAGATTTGTTATTTTATTGTTAATCAATGTAAATATTATTAATCCGAGTGAACTCCTTGTAAATCAATCAATCTAACCTGCTGTGTTTTGAATGACATCCCATCTTTCTTCTTCTCGTTCAAGTATAGGGGAGACAATCACCATGTTGTATTGGTGTGCAAGCTAAGCATTAAACAATTTCTACATTATAAATGGTACAATATCAGGGAACATGTTTTAATACTTTAATGATGCTGCTCAATAAAAGGCAGCCACACTACCATTGTACTCAGACTTTATATCAAATGTATAAACTTACTGATTGATTATTTTTTGTACAGATTTGAAGGATATCCTTATGGAAAATTAAGGCTCATTTTTTTGTATATACATTTATATATACAATTTGATGGTTTAATGTCATAAATTATTATTTTTTAATGTAACCTTTTAAGTGAATCTCTGAGGTATTCAACACCCCAAGGATGGGATAAAAAAATTAATATTATTATTCGCACTAACGCCATCACTGAAAGGGACATGTAGCACTTTTTTTTAACCCTATCATTACCGCTGGTTTTTGGGCATCGATTTTTGCTGACTCTGCAATAAAAACTTGAAGAAATTTTCGGTATATTTCATTCTCTATCCGATTCGGTTTTTAACTTCTCTATAGATTAACGAATAAAGAAATATATAGCATTAAAATCTGACGTCAATGTGACGTCCTTGGTATTTCAGAAAAGTTCTTTGCCTTTTTATTATCACGACAATGTGACGTCCTTGGTGATTGAAAGTGGGTGATTCGTAGCGAAGTGGTTAAATTTCCAGAAATAATATTTGAGTAAATGTTTTGATATAAAAAATGTTTTCATTTAAAAAACCTTTGACGATTAAGTTTTCCTAACAGTTTAAACCTATAATAAATTATATATCACTAAGTGGATCACATACAATGAAGGATTAAACAACTAAATTCTTTTAAGCCAGCAACTTAATGACATGGTTATTTATTTCAAGATTTTAAAAGGATAAATCATTTTGCACATCAAAGATGTTGCTATAGAACTCTGGTTCACAAGGTGAGATTTCCAAAAAGAGGTGGGAGGGTGTGTGTGTATGGAAGATTTAGGTACTAAGCTCCAAGATGTACAGTACTGCAATGGTATCATAATATTGATATCCAATGAAATGAATTTGCTCTTTAGGTAAAAACATAAATTAAATCTTTAAGATGCATTGCTCTAGTTTACAGCTAGGTTTTCTTTAACAGTTGTTTGTGGTAAAATGACTGACTTCTCCAACCCATGAAAATTTAATTAAATCAGTGTTTTTTTAAGAGTTACATTAAATTAAAAAAGGGAAAAAGGGATATCAATTAATGACTTTCCCAGCCTAGTCCAAGGAGAGGCGCGCATTTATTATAAATTTAAATAATCTATTTTAAATTTGTGACCGGGGGGGGGGGGGGGGGGTGGGGGGGGGGGGGGGGGGGGGGGGGGGGGGGGTCTGCCAATTTTATTAATGAATGGCCCCTTAATGAATTGAAACTAAGATAAGAAATTGCTGACCTCCTGTAAAAATTTTGTAGTAGCACCATTTTCAGCAGATTCAGCAAACTCACACCATGGCTGTTTTTCTCGAGTGCAGAAAGCAAAGGGCATTGCTAAAAAAATGTCAAGATGCAAAACTAAAAATCTAGTGGCAATAAAAAAAAAATTTTAAATGTGTTTTTTTTCAAAAGTTAATACTCAAATTTAAAAAAATTAAGATTTTTAAAAAAAATTAACTTTCTGGTTATAAAATAATTTCACCAAAAATAATTTAAGGGAAATAATGTTTTTTTAAAAAAAGTTAAAATATGCAAGTTATTTTAAAATCTATTGATGAAACTAATGTGAATCAAGTTTTACTATTAATACTATTAAACAAAAATAAGGCTATTTTGATTTAGGCTCAACTAAAGAAGAAATTGAACAATATTGATCCTCTAACATGCAGAACTACCCAACATCAAATTATTCTCAGGACCACTCTAAGTTAAAAGAACAAAACTAATCATAGACAGCTTACTCCAAGCTTCCTGCATGCAGATCACATTAACTCCTGAAAGTGCTGCACATTTTATTATATCTGCAATCCGCTTGTGAAGGGCATCTCTCTAGGATGTAAAGAAAAATGAGATATTTTTGCTGTAATTACATTGTTACAGTTTTCATAGAGAAATAATATTATCTGAAATATATTTAAAAACACTATTGTAGTTCTTGTCAAGCTGTGGCGGGTGGGCTACATGCAGCCAGGCAAGTTAAATTTTGCGGTAGGCAAAATGTATCTCAAATGTATCACAAATAAAATTTGTCTTTCTTCATACAGGAGGAGGAGTTCATGCACTGCAGCACGGCAGGATATAGCTATAAAATAAATTATTATGTACATCATCTATTTGAAGTTTTTTTAATTTGATATTTGATTTAATAACATGCATACTGCAAAGATTTGACTTCAATAAATATGTCCAGTGAAGCTTTTTGGGTTGGCCAACCCTGCTCTAAAGCATGTTTAATAATTAACCATATTTACTTTGATCATCAATGGTTGTAGTCATAAAGTGTGCCTCTTCTCTTTATTTACATAGGACACTGTAAATTTAGCTCTGTATTAAAATTTAATGAACAGATGAGTTGGCTGAGTATTTCTTTTAACTCATTTGAAAACTATAGCAAACTTGGATTTTTTCTTAACGCTGTAAATGTCAAGAGCATTTTTCCGTGGCGCAGGGCATTTTTAGAATTTTCAAATGCTTGTCAAAAGTGACTAAATCCCATACTAAATGAATTCAGAGACCCTTTTATGTATAACTTTTCTGAAAGTAGATTAGACAAGATATCTTATGGCATGAAAATATTTTTTTTATATTATGTATGTTGATATTGATATGACCTGTGCAGAATTAGTAAAATTTTACTACTCAACTTCTCCATTCAACCCAACCCAATCTCACTATTTTGTTCCATCTATCTTAGGATCAGGTTTTTAAGATACTAAAGGAAATATCCTTCCAGAAAATGTCAAGTTGTAGGTACTTATAAAATAATATAAGATTCTTTTATTTATCCAAATAAATGGAAATGTTTTTTGATTACTTTGTACATATTGATTTTTAGCATATAAATAAATACATATTTTAACCAAGACAACATTTTACAATTATAACAGTTTAAACACAAGACATCTAAATTTTTTCTCTAGCATAAAAATCAGGCAACAAATAAAATCCCTTAGTAATGACAGCAATGATTTAATAAGTGATATTTAGATTAGGTAACCTCTGGAGACGCACACTGGTAAATTCATACCGACTGGGGAACAAAAGAATTTTTATATCTTTCGGTCCTAACTTAGAGAGAAGGAATTTGCCCTAATTGAGCAGATCTTATGTATCTGTAATGAAAAGGGTGGGATGTATCAACCCTAAATTCTTTAAAGTTTTACAATAGCATTTTTCTTCAAATAGTTTTTCAAGAAAAGGATGTTGAGTTGTGTGATATTACTATCTTTCTTGAGTAGTCTATTTAATTGTTGTTTGATGTCAGACAATGAATTCCCATACCAGGAGGTAATGCTGAAGTTTAGAGGGCTTCAAATTGTTGTCAAGTAAAATTTGTTAATAATTTGTTTGTTTATGCTAAAAAATGTAATTTTGGTGAATTTTTTTATTCACTACCTTTATATATCAATCATACAAAATTAGTTTTAAAATTCCTTGTCAATAAATTTCATTTTTATTAATTAATACTCCAGAAAGTACACAAAAATAAATGTCTTTGAACTTTTTAGGATAGGTCTTTGGGATCCAATCTTTGTCGTTTCTGTTCAACCTCCATCCTTTCCCAACAAATTTGTCTGTAACAATAGAACTAAACTTAGAGCTAAAATTGTCAATATCTCACTCTTATGTTGCCATCATTAATAGAGCTAGTACAGTCATTACTAGAAAGTGGAATATCTCTAAAATCATTGTTTTCATTTTAATTCATTTGAAATAATTAAGTAAAGAAAGTATGTGTTGATTTTGCACTCTACAGAGGGATCCTCTCCAGCATCAAACATTTAAAAAAGAAATTGAGCAAATTTCACTACCCATTAATCACAAAACAAGCCCTGATAAAGGCATGTTTACACACATTTGGAAAAAGAAATAGGAAGCAAACTCATTTCTGTAGAGTGATTTCCCTTTAGCCAACGTACATTTAATAATTTACATTTTTAATGACGATTTTACTAGTGGCAATGATATCAGTAGTGACACCACGGAAAGGGGCATTACAGCCTATCATCTGCCGTTTTGACAGTTATAGAGTTAAAGACAACTACTTATTAAAAATTAACAAGCAGTATTTAAATTGAGTTTGAAATACCTGAGCCAATATTGGTGCCGTTGTAGGCAGAACTATTTTATTTTGAACACCTCCAATTCGTACGATCTTAGGAGATCTGGTACTTTCGCTAGCTGCACTGAATATGTAGCCTTTAAGTTCAATGTCCTTCTCTTGAGCAAATAATTTAGCCTCATTTGACAGGTTGAGAGATCTACATATTTAAAAAAAATGTAATTAAGTGAAGTTTGAAATGGAAAAATGTTGACTTATATATTGCATTCAAAGCATTTAATAATATTTTTATTATTTAAAGAGAAAGGTAGAGTTACATTTGAAAATAAATTTGATAAAGCTGCAGAGCCATGTTGATAGACTGAACAGTAACTGCCTAATTTGTAGGCCAGAAAAAAATGCATATAAATGACAGTGGTGAGCTGCTCTGACAATGCTAAGAGACTAAACATCTGGGAAGCATTTTTGTGGATCACAGAAAAATAGGCAAAGAGATAGAAACAAGAGTGCAGAAGACAAACTCAAACAACTACCAATAAGCCCTACTCCTGAGACAACCAGAATAGGAGCCAGAATGATCAATACATTGATACTGGGCCCTCAAAATATAGAAGAAGAAGAACCAAAAATATAGACATACAAAGACAAAGACAAAATAAAGACTTTCTCTATTCTAACCCTTACTTACTAGTGCCAGACCTGATCCCTGAATAAAACTCTTTTTAAAAAACTCTTCACCACCCTCATGAGGTGTATATATTATTATTAATTTATTTTTTGTCCTTCGCATGCAAAGATGACCAAGGCAATGTTCAACTTGAGTAAATTGAGAGATGCTCAATTCATCAGCCTCACTCTCTGGTCCTTGCCTATTTGATCCAATAGCTAAACTTAACCAAGACAACCGAAAATAGATCAGCATGCCCTACATGACCATTAGTAATTTTTATGTGTTTCACTGTGCTTTAAATGAAAGCCGCATTGTAGGAGTTGTCGTAATATTAATTGTGTCAATGTCATACCGCCTATGGGACACCATCTCCGGGTTTGATTTCAGAGTTTGCCTTCTCTTAGATGAGTTGCCCTGCCAGTTTAACGGGTCCCAGTCACCTGGGGTGCTGGAGTTGTTTTTTGCTTGTCTAGGCTTTTGCTGGGGATTGAACTCCAGTCCACAAGCTTGAGATTTACTCAATTTTGACTGCTCGGCCAACCAGCACCAGAATATAGCCAAACTCTAGCTATCCCCAACACCTCCCGGATAGAAGAAGACAAAGAAGACATTAATAAATAATTCTACAGCTTTTTTTACATATTGGTCTCATCCATTAAACCCAGCTCAGGTTAAGTTTACATAATAATTAAATAATTAAGATGTGTCATTGGAAATAAGATTGGAAATAAGATAAGGCAGACCTGGAAATATAGAATAAAACAATACTCCACACTGCTGCCAGTAATCTTTTATTTTGGCACTAGAATAAATGACCTGATGTTATCGGGATAATAATGGTAGGTCCTTTGCGATAATTTCTAACTCTTATTGCAAAAACTCATCACAATTCATAAATTTTAAAAAATGTAATGATATTTACGTTTCTAACATAATTAATTTTTTAGAATTATTTATCTGCTAAATATTATACGCCTACCATACTCCCTTTCACGCTCCTAGACTACTTTTTCCCTTCTAAACATGACCTTAAATTACCTAAACTAAATTATCCCTTATTATATCACTTTTGTCACTAAAGAAGTTAATTGAGGGACGATTTCTACGCTAGAGAAATATTTTAGATTTACCCCCTTTCGTGCCCTTGAATTACAACTTTTTTTAAATCTTAAATTCTTTAAATCTTAAATTTACAACAAAAAGTCTATATATGATATAACTATATTTTATATTACAGGAAATCGATATTTATTGATATCTTCATCAAAACTTTAAACACATTTTTGCCTTTTTTAAAAATTATACATTATCAGAAAATCGTAAAACAAAAAATTATTTTATCTAAAGAAGAATCTCGCAACCGTTTTTCAGGTCTATAACAGACTTGTGCATTTTTTAAAAAAAATGTTAATCTCAAAAAATATACACCCACTTTAATTTTCGCAAAGTAAAAACAAAAATATATTTTCATTTTTTTTAAAAAGAAAATAGTAACCCATCTCCATTTTTCAAAATTAAATTTTCAAAGGTGTAAAATGATTGGGTTTTGGTATTCATGGGTATACTTATATACATGTACCCACGTTTTGTTAACAACATTGATTTTCTTAATTGTTAAGCCTATATTTATTTGTAAAAAGAGAATGTAACATCTCTATAATCACAAAGGTAATACCATAGGATTTAAATATATTGTCCTACACGTAAAAATGTACACATCCTATTTACAAACTCCGATATGTATGTACCCAAGGAGGTTAATTATTTATCAAATTCATTCATTTATTTTTAGACTTATCTTGTGCTGCCTGGGGAAAAATAACCACACCCCCCTCAAGATTTTTTATTAAAATTAATACAAACTTTCGCCGGATTGTAATCCCTTCCATACCCAAACTAACATATTTTGCACTTCATATAGTTCTTCTTATTTGGATGAGTTATAAGTGAATTAGTGAATGCTATTTGGATATCGAGTTTCCCTGCACTGATTGACTTAAACAGCATTTTCTTATTTGAATTATATTTAAAGGTTAGTTTTTATTATGTTATAAATTTAATAAAAGTATATTTTTGAAATCAAAAAAGGAACAACTTTTTAAATGTTAAACTATACAACGTTAAAACACATGTGTGTTTTATTAACAATTTAAAACACAATCAGTTGTATTTATTAATTTTACGTTTAAGTAGGGAAAATACATTATCAGTTTTGTCACGCGCCATAATTAAATTTAAAGAAACCTAAGAGTTTTGGTAGGCTTTCGCGCTATGACGTCATTTGCTTAATTATTTAGAACAAATTAATTATAATTTTTATTTCACAATATTAACAACCAACTAAAAGACGCACTAAAAAGACTGATGTTTGGGTTTTCCGGGTGTAATTCTTTGATCATGATTTTTATTTATTTTTTTATTTTTTCATAAATTTCAAACACATATAAAATGCTTAAAATAGTTTCTTAGTTGATACTTTAAATGCAATTGAAATTAATAATAATAATACTTAAACTTTTTCTAAAATAAAAGCGGATTTAAGATATTTTTTGCACATTTAAATTTATTCGATTTCCGTAAAATAATATAAAATAACTATGGTTGTTTTAAGGAATCCGAACGTACTTAAATCGTATCGGCTCTTTGGCGTTATGTCACTATAGCTTATTCTTATATATATACTAAGTTCAGTGGAAAGGGAAAACTTTTTTATTTCATATAGTTAACTTTTATTAAAAGAATTTCAGTCAAATATTCCTTTTTTCCAAAAACAAAAACTGTTAAATTTTATGAGATAAAAAAAAGTACACTCCATGCATCCTATGTTATTAACAACCCCATACAAAAAAAACTCAAAAATTAAAAATCCCTTTAAAAAACCAAAGAAAATATAAGACAAACTAATTGGCAAACCATAAATGCTTGGTCTATTATATTGAAGTGTTTTAATGTAATTCTATCTGGTAAATAGGGAGTTTTTATTTATTATTCACTTTAAATTTAAAAACTTAAATTAATACACAACACTTTAGTATGCTGAACTAAGAGATGACCCTACTGCCTAAATACCTAACTGGATGAGGCTTTGCCTTGCCTTAGTGAATGAGGAATAGCCCAATTATTTGAAATTTTGGAACTCCTGAAAATGCGGGTCCCAAATTCAAAATACTATTACAATACATTGAATGAGCAGTTACTTTGGCTGTTCAATAGTGTTTTACCAAGAACATGCACAAATGTCAGAAAACATGTTCCTTGTGACTAAAGCGCCAATGGAAAGCACATAAGTAGCTTGCAACTTAAGTACCTCAATGATCTATGTATGGATTTCTGGGCATGCACTATGACATTATGCTGATTAACTCAGTTATTGATTCTGATAGAGTATGTTGCTGCATCCATGTACTGGCATATGTGCAACGGTTTGGAAAACAATGCAGCTATCCTATCAGCTCCTAGCAGGTGCCAGGGCAGCCTTGAAACTCTCGATTGATGTTGAGTCCACAGCGGCATTGTCCAGTTGGTTCCAAGCAATTATTGTTCGTGGGAAGAATGATTGTTTATATTGGACTGTGTTACACCGAGGCACATTGAAGCATTTACTATTGTTCCTGGTGTAACTGCTCATGGAGTTGTCAGAGTTGAAGTCATTGAAGTCAGTGTTTATTGAGCGTTTGGCTCTGATTAAGCGACCTAGCTTATGTGGGTTGAGATTCATGTTAGCTGGTATGGCGGCACTAGCCCAGTGACCACTTTATATAGGAATGTTAAACGGAGCTTTTCTCATCTGTCTTTGAGGGAGGGGATGTCAAATCTTTTTAAGAGGTCAGTGACGAAGCCAGGAGTGGTGGATTTGTAGTCACTTGCGATGAAACGCACTGTGTTACGTTGTATTCGCTCCATCTTGTCCACGTCTTGCTTGAGGTATGGGTCCCAGATGATCGCACCATATTTTAGTAGCGGACGGATGAGTGCGAGATAGGCATTTCGCTTGCAGGATGTTGGGCAGTGGCGCACATTTCTTCAAATGAAACCAAGCGTGGAGTAGGCTTTTTTTGAAATTTTGTTTATATGGGATGACCATTTTAGATTATTCGAGAAGAGAATTCCAAGGTATGGATTATTTGATACATTTTGGAGAATGGTTTTGTTTAGAGATTACATATAGGTTGATTTGGTTGACATTAGCATAGCCAGTCCATCAGTAACAATGACACTTCCTGGAATTAAATGATCAGTTATAATGCGTGCTATGATTTCCAACCAACATCAAACCGTAACATTTTCAACAATTCCAACAACCCCAAAAGCAGGTTCGATGACAACCACAATTATATTTCCAATGAAGGCAATATGTTATGTCAACCTCAACGTAAATAGGTTGCTCAGTGGCATCAAAGCTTCCAAGTTGAACTTGTTGAGCTTGAAAACAATTGTGACAATCAATGCAGAAAAATTTGTTGAGGTTTACAATGGTGTCCCAACTTCAATGCTTTCGAAAAGTATAACATGCTTGCATGTCACTTTGTAAACCCAATAAAATATCATGACGATTTTTTTTTTGTGTGCTATGCCCACAGTTTGCAAAGATTAACCTGGTGCGTACACTGACTATCATATTGCACTGTTTTCCATGAGTAACCATTAGTTGACTCACCACGTTGAACAATAGACATGGGATGTTAATAGTCACTGCAGTTATTGCTGTTTCATATTAGAAATTTTCAGCAAGCCCCCACTCCCACTAACCAAAGAAAGCCATCATACTAATACAGTATCTTCGGAGTTGTGTCATAAGTTTGCAAAATGTTTCCTGGCAAAACACAATTTTCTGGCGATGGTATTGTTTATTTGTTATTACTACAAGCAATTTTTCCTTAAGACAACTCCATGTATTCAGAATTTATTATTGGCCGAGTCAGTGACTGCAGTGTAACCAGTTCAGTGGTTACTTTATTTAACCAGTGTTTTCCAGTGTTGAGTCAGGTCAAGAGATGAAGCTGAAGAGTGTTTGGCGTCCAAGGCAGGACAAGATTCATTGATACACCCCATCAGCTTAGAAACCCATTAATTTCATCAATAAAAGGTAAATTTTAAGGACGAATGCCACTATTTTATCAAATTTCACGAATGTATCCCTAAATCGATCCCTATGCCTAACCTGAACCCTAAATCGATCCCTATGCCTAACCTGAACCCTAAATCGATCCCTAAATCGATCCCTATGCCTAACCTGAACCCTCAAACTAAATCAATCCCTCAACCTAACCTAAACCCCAATTCACTGCAACTATAATAAACACACAAAAGACGCCCTGGCATCCCTCCTTAATATCAGCCTAAAATTAAAATATCATCAAAGCCCATTCTGGCAAACACCCCACCCTCCCACCCCCAACCAAAAAGTATGGTCTGTTGTGTGGCATGGTCTTAGTACTTTGTAACTTACTTACTTAATTATTAATTACTTAATCTTACACTCGGAGACGTTTTTGGAGTTTGATAAGGTAAGGTTGTACTGTACTACCACTATAATCGTGCTTAAAAAATAGTCATGATTGAAGTATTGTATACACTTGTTTGTTATTATTCTTACGGAAGCTCTGCTCCATATAGCAAACGCTTTAAATCTTTTAGGTTGTCTGCTGGAACAAACTCATCTATCAGTGCTTCAACGCTTTCCACTTCAGCAGCCATTTTTAACCTTTGTCCTGTGACCTTTCCACTGTTACCTTCCAGTTCAGCTCTCATTTTATTTTATTTTTTTGTTTTCTGATAGATAAAAAATTTAATTGACGGATTTAAGGTATAAACAGAACAAAACTTAAAATACATACTGTTTTTTCCTACTAAAATTATTATTGCATAATGCTAATTAAAAATTGTAACTAAAATCTAAATGCAGTATCAGTGAGTAAAATTAAAACGAATAACCTCTTTACTTACAAGTCACGATACGAGCAATGACGGAGCCAATTATTATAATAATAATGCAAGTCAAGTAGTAATGACAATGACTCAAAGTACTCAAACTCAATTACAATGGACGTAAGTCTAAGTCATTCATTAAAAAAACGAAGATTTGGACCCGTCTCCCAGAAGTGAGAGGTTGGGATTAAAAAAGGCTAAGTAGATGTATCCCTAAACCTAACCTGAATCCTAAATTTAAATGTATCCCTAAACCTAACCTGAACCCTAAATTTAAATGCATCCCTAAACTGAACCCTAATTCACGGCAACTTTAATAAACACCAAAAAGACGTCGTGGCATCCACAACTAGCATTGGCATTAGGCTAGCCATAAAATCCCATGTGCTTCACAAAGGAAAGGGATATGATATGATTAGTGATGTGTATCCCATCATTTACAGTGAAGAACTAATAGTTTAGTACTTTTAAAAAAAATTCTATGAATTTAATTTCTTTTAGGTGATTTTTTTTTTTTTAAAAGACAGTGAGAATAGTTTTAAATAAATTATTACAGAAACTGATCTTAATGCTTTAATATGTCTTTAATGACATCTTGCTTGGTAGTATCAACGTGTTTCTTAATTCGAGTTCCATAAATGGCTTGAGGAGACGGTCCTGTCAGAGCAAGCATTCCTCACTAACCTGGAATCCCAGGTTCTGACTGATGCCAGACGAACTGAGCTCATCCAGCAGATTGGACAATGGAAGGAGCAGCATGGGGGAGGGGGGGGGATTTGTACTTCTTTATTATTGTAAGTAATTTGTGAACAACTTAAGATAGTACTTTCTGAGAGAGTTCTTTGTTCTTTTTAAAGATATCTTACAAGCCTTTTGAGATTCTTATTTAGAATTTCAAGTGATGGTTTAAGAGCAAAAATAACTCAAGAATATTATGATTTTTGGGGAAAGCTAAATGTTTCCCTTTTAACTATCCAAGTCTAATTCCTTTATATTGTAAAAAGGAATTGCTTCAAATTTAAAAAGAGAGAATATCAAATGCATTGCTTAAATAAATTTATAAAAAAACACCACAAACTTTATTTTAAATCAAAATTTATTTAAGCAATGCATTTGATGATTTAAAATAAAGTTTGTGGTGTTTCGTGTGTTTAAATTAGGGTATTTTAAAATTTTAGATGTTTTAATTTTTTTATATTTGCTGCTAATTTATATTTAGACCAGAATTAACTCAAGAGAAGAGCTTGAAGAAGTTCACAGAAGGGCCCAGGATATGTTAGCAAGCCACTATCAGAGCATACGATCTTACAGGAAGTTGGAGTATCAGTGCGAAAACTTAATGGCACGCTGGATACGGACATGGAACTCATTCAGTGTAAGTCTTGAAAAGTAATTAGTTTATTTGAGGAGGAATACAATATTTTTACAATTCAATTTATGCATTATTACTATGGTAATAAAAAAAAATTTAAAAAACCTCTTACAGTTGAATTTCATACATTATAACTATAAGACATACCAGTGCATTTTATGGATATTTTGCTGTTGAATTTTGACAGAAAAAGAAAATGCCTGTTAAACTTTATTCTTATTTTATTTATTTTAAAAATTAAATTCTGAAAGTTTCCTACTGATACTGACAATGAGTGTTTTTTTTTTTTAAATTTCCGTCTCATTTAAATTTAAAGCTTTGCCCTACTTTGTGTTTTTAACCTCGTGGGTCTAAATCAGACAATGCAGGATGGAGATTTTTGGAACAGTTTGAGTTTGATATTTATAATTATATAATGAAAGACTCCAAAAAGATTTACCTTAAATAATAGGGATGGTCCAATATATCGAGTGTAGCGATATTTCATAGGTTCCATAATAAAGTTCAGTTACACCGAGTAGTGTTTGCTATATAAATTTGCAATTTTTCCATTTGATGTCAACCCCCGCACCCCCCCCCCTCCCGCCTTGCTACGCCACTGATGGAACACACCGAACTGTAAATCTGCTAACAATTGAAAGGAACCCCAGCCTTACTGTCGACCGAGCCCGAACTTAAGTCACTGAGTGCGAACCAACACGAATGAAATGCATAGTTATTAGAACCGACCATGTTTTACCACATCTCCCTACCAACACCCTTTCGTTCATAGTTCATAGGCTTGATTTGTAGTAATGCCTGACAGATTAAACAAAATTTATGTAGCCCACTCTTTTCATCCAGTGTCCGCATTTTGCATCTTTCAAAAACCAACTAAATTAGAAATATATATAAATCTAATTCACATTGTTTAGAAGAAGTCTGAGAGAGTTTTCTAGGTTGAGAATATGGATGAGCCATTTCGTATCATCCTTTAAATCTTCTTGGGGACAAATTAAACCCAATAAAAATGTTCCCCTTTTCCCCCATTAAACTGTTAGTGACCCTCTCCTTTATTTACAGTTAAATACATACCTTTGTACTATGATAGCTAAAGAAAGTGTATTTTTCGATTTTAAACGCTTACATTTATAACAAATGTATTTTATTTTATATAAATTAAAACCAAACTAATTTCAAATAACAATAATTATCGAACGCGCCAGCGAGGTTGGTGATGTAGGTGACGCTGGATTGCCTCCTCAGCAAACGATCTTTGTATATGATGTTGATAATGAGTGGGTTGAGGAAGAGGACGATGACGTCGACTAAGACGCATAGCGCCTAGTAGATGACCTTGACGCTCAGCGAAAGTGTCATGGCTGAGATGAGCAGAAGCAGTCTTTAATCACGGAGGCAAGTCGCATACGTTAAATGGAAATCTAGAGTGGAATCATCCGTGGTCAGGTGTAGCTTGTCAAATCGGAATGGACTTTCGACATGATCTTAAAACTTACAAATCTTTTTTTTTGTGTATAATTTCTGTAAACTTAGGTGACAAAAGTACTGTGGACAAATTTTTAAAAAAAGGAACTGATTTCTTGATACAAGTCTTGTTTGTAATTAGGTAATAAATAAATTAGCCTATAAATTATAAAACTTGTATTAAAAGACATCAAATAATTAAAAAATACTTTAAAAAACATCATGGTAATTATAATTTTATTTAGGAATTTTGCAGCTTTGATGAAGACCATCAAAGAACATTTTTAAATGAAATAAATTTATTGTAAAAATAGCTATAACTTAACGTTATTACATTTCTAAAATTCATTGACCTCCTGACCTTCAATTAATTTGTTTTTTTTTCTGGTCTTTGTTCTACTATGGCAGTGGTTCTCAACCTTCCTAATGCCGCGACCCTTTGATACAATTCCTCATGTTTTGACAACCCCCAGCCAGAAAATTATGTTCGTTGATACCTCATAACTGTACAGTATATGTGTTTTCCGATGGTCTTCGGCGACCCCCCGGAAAAGGGTTGTTCGATCCCCAAAGGGGTCGCGGGCCACAGGTTGAGAACCGCTGTACTATGGCCTGTGTGGATTTATGTAAACAAGAAGAAATCCATCGCGGAAGCCGGGTTTGGGGGGGGGGGTGGTGGTGAGCGAGGGCACCAGTCAACGTCAACAAAGCGAGCTCCCCCCTTCCCGCATTAGATTTAATTGGACATCATTTTGCCTGTTAGAGTTTTGAAATAAAAAAGAAAACGGATTTACACAATTCAACCATTCTAGGGTTGCCAGGTCTGCTTCCAGAATTTAACCATTCTAGGGTTGCCAGGTCTGCTTCCAGAATTCAACCATTCTAGGGTTGCCAGGTCTGCTTCCAGAATTCAACCATTCTAGGGTTGCCAGGTCTGCTTCCAGAATTCAACCATTCTAGGGTTGCCAGGTCTGCTTCCAGAATTCAACCATTCTAGGGTTGCCAGGTCTGCTTCCAGAATTCAACCATTCTAGGGTTGCCAGGTCTGCTTCCAGAATTCAACCATTCTAGGGTTGATTCTAGGGTTGCCAGGTCTGCTTCCACAATTCAACCATTCCAGGGTTGCCAGGTCTGCTTCCAGAATATGGTGGGACAAAAAGAAAAAAGGGGGAAAAGGGGGGGGGGGGTGGATTTAAGTACGGTAGTAAAATAAATTTAAAAAAAAATTACAATTAAATTATAAAAGGACAATGGGGATTCATCGCCTCTCCTGCTTAGAGGTAGTGACTGCCAGAATTACCAGGTTCTGACTCGTGCAGCATTCCTGGATACTTCTAAAATATGGCCTCTCCTACCCAAATGTGTCTGAATGAGCACCTTCACGTATGTACTTCTACTAATGTTGTACGGGTCCTCCCTGTTTTTAACCAAGCCTCATTCAGGTGCGACCGAAGTCCAGCGGTATAACTGGACACTTTGCTCTGGTTGCCACCTGCTTAGGTGATGCACAGCTCTGGTTGTTGAATATCTTCTTCTTCTTCTATATCTTAAGGGCCCACGATCAATTTATTGATCATTTTGGCTCCTATGCATGTAGATGGGATTTGCAATGTTTCTGTTACTGGTGGTGATGAGGAAATTATGCACTAGGGGTTTGAAGGCTTGAGGCAATAGACACAAATGCGTCTAGTGTTGTCGCCTCAACTGTTCCTTTTGAAAGATGGTTCCAGTCCCTGATTGTCTTGGGCAGGAATGAGCAGCTCCTATACTGGCTTCTTGCTGGTATGAGCCTGAATTGCCTGTCATGGCCTCGTCGCTGTCTATGGGGGAGAGGGACGAGTTTCTGTTTAATACTGGAACAGTGGACCAGCCCATTATTTATCTTGTACATCATGGAGAGCCTGGATTGTCGTCGTCGTTTCTCCAATGGTGACCAGCCTAGTGTTTCTAGCATGCTGCCAACACTAGAGGTATTCCTGTAGCGGTTTAGGACAAAGCGTGCTGCTCGTCGCTGGACCGCCTCCAACCTGTCAATGCTCTTCTGGGTAAATGGGTCCCAGACTGAAGATGCATAATCTAAAATCGGACGGATAAAGGCTTTATATGCTCTTTCTTTCACACAGGAGTTGCCAATCTTTAGATTTCGCCTTAAGAACCCCAAGGCTTGGTTTGCTTGGTTACATACATTGTTAATATGCTCGTCCCAGCGGACCTCTCTTTGAATGGTAACACCCAGGTACTTTACGGAGGAAACTTGCTCAAGAATATGGCCGTGCAGTTTGTATTGGTAGTGTAGAGGAGTACAACTTCTAGAGATTGATAGTGTCTGGCACTTGGCAGGGTGAAATTCCATGTCCCAGCTCATCTCCCACTCAGCTAACAGATTGAGATCCTGTTGTAGCTGGTCCTGGTCAGATCTGTTGGCGATCGTCCTATACACTGCTGTGTCATCTGCAAACAGTCTTGCCTGTGATGTCAGTTTCTCCGGTAGGTCATTAATGTATGCTAGGAACAAACAGGGGCCCAGGACTGATCCCTGGGGGACCCCTGACTTCACATTGACAAAGGAGGAGCTTGTACCGCCCACCACTACTGCTTGGCGTCGGTGGCTGAGGAAGCTAGAGATCCATGTTTTAGTGGTGCCTTGAATCCCATATATCTGGAGTTTGTGTAGAAGCAAACTATGATTCACCCGGTCAAATGCTTTTGCGAAGTCCATTACTAGCACGTCAGTCTGCTTGTGGTTCTCCAGATTGGTCATCAAGTCTTCTACAAATTCGAGAAGCTGGGTCTCACATGACCTATTGACTCGGAAGCCATGTTGACAGTCATTGAGTATATTTTGGCTTTCAAGATGCTTCATGACAGAGCTTACGATTATGTGCTCCAACAGTTTGCAGACGACGCTAGTGAGGGATATCGGACGATAGTTGGCAGGGTCGGAATGCTCCCCTTTCTTGTAAATTGGAGTGACATGCGCTGTTCTCCAGTCTGCTGGAACATTTCCTGTGCATAGTGACGATTGGAAGAGGATTGTCAGTGCAGGAGCGATTTCTTTGGCTAATTCTTTGAGCACTCGTGGTTTAATGTTGTCAGGACCACATGCTTTGTAAGGGTTAATGGTATTGAGGAGGGCAAACACACCTTGTTCTGATATCTGGATATCTCCCATGATATCATGAATATACTAAAAGTCATGGTAAATAACTTGTGGTACTTCATGATTTATCCTGGTTATGTGACCAGGGTCTTGTGGCAAACTGCACAGTGACAAAGTGATGTGGTGGCAATCTGATTGGATGACATAAAGCTCTCCTGTCACTCTGTTTGGATGAAATGATTGTATGAATCTTTATTGGAAACCTTATTACTTATACTAACTGGTGTTTAACTCCCAATAGGTCTTTGTATGATTTTCATGCTTTTTTGTGTATGAAATTGTGATTTTTTTTCATGCTAATCGGTGAATGTTTGTGTGATTCTTCATGGCAATAGTTAATGTATTTTTTTATAAGATAATTGGTATTCTGTGTTATTTCAATGCTTATTCCCAAACTAAGCTAATTGGTGAATGTACCTGTTATTTTAATGCTTTACATAAGTGTTTTTTGTTGCAAATTGATGTATATATGGGTTATTTCCATGCTAACTTGTATATGTAGGTTTTATTTCCCATAATTAGTAACTGTGTTATTCCCATAATAATTGATTTATATGGCGCGGTGTTGATTAGAAATATTTTTTTGTTGTACTAAATTTTAATTTGGCTGTATACATAAGTTTAATACGTTTACAGTAAAATAAATTCTTTTTTTTGCAATATTTGTTAAACTTCATGTCCCTCAGTATTGGTTCTTTACTAAAAACAAAAGTAGTTCATACTTAACATTTACAGCAATCCGGTATTAATCATAATAGAGGAGTAGACGAGCCATTCATTCAGCTGCTGCAAGGAATAGGGACAGATCCAGAAACTTTTAAAGATGACCTTGCATTAGATGAAAACTTCAAACCTAATATAATGAATTGACTTATGTGTACCTTACCGTACAAATTATTGGTATTTTCATCATAATCTGCCGTTTGAAACTAAATTTAGGAGAGTCTGGAGAGAAAGGGGCCACCAAATGAACATCGGTCAAATAATGCAGCTGATGTTATAACAAAATTTAGCCTGTTGGTAGCCCGTCCTAATGTGCACTTAAAAACTTAATTAGTATTTAGATTAATGTGGCAGTTTTTGCACAGAAAAAAAACTGAGGACTATGTAGGTGAGAAGAGATAGCGAGGGGAGAAATGGAGATACGGTCTGCTAGCTAAACACATGGTCTGCTAGCTAAACAGAAGTTAAAACAATATCTTTACCTATTTTCTAATGTTCACTCTATTGTGTTGTAACGCACCGAGAGTGTTTAAAAACTGATTTAGTTGAAAGAAGTGGAAAGAAAAGATCGGTCGGCAGAAAAGTGTTGTCCATAATTACAATTACATCAGCATAATTACGTCAGTCACCCTCGAAGAGTTTCAGAAAGTTTGATTGTGACATGGCGAAAAGTGGGGGTGTTATGTGACTGGGGGGAGGATATCATATGTAATGTCAATCATTTAATAACATATTTTTTATCAGACTTATAAGACAGAAGTCACTAAGTAGTGTCTAGTATTTTTCAATAGTGTGAACAATTTTATTTTTCAAGTGTGATTATTTTAAAGATTTGTAAAATAAAGATTTGTATCAGATTTTGACAGTGGGTGGTGGGTGGGGGGGGGGGGGGTAAATATTGTCACAAAAAGCTTGGGTACTTTATGTATGGACGGTATCAAACCACCAGAAATTCACACAAAAGAAGAATATAATTTAAAAAAAAAAAAATGAAAAA
>CAXITT010000272.1:456205-591097 GCA_964033795.1 Lymnaea stagnalis
TCCCCCTCCTAGAACGTTTTATGCGGACGCCCATGTTTATGGAGGTTTATTTTAGTTAAACTGAAGAATTAAGTTTACAAAGATATAGTCCATTCATTTATCTTTCATTCGATACCAAAACTTTTCTTACAAATTACAAACCCAACAATAATATTTTAAACATTTATTAATCTCTACCTCTCACTTCTGGTAGCAGGATCTTAATAGCCACTTCCTAATTTTACCAGAGTAAAAAAAAAAAAACAGGTTTATTATGATTATTATGGGTTTTGAAAACTGGTCATTTTTATAAATTGCATATGAACTGCATAACTATTTTTAAAAATGAGTTGTTTACATAGGAAATTATATTTATGAATGTGTGATTTTATCTGAGAGAATTTCGTAAGCAATAAAGTTTGAATTTCCAAATATTCCGTAGATTGAAATTTGTATGTGGAATTTCAAACCAATTTCTTAATTTGCCAGAAACCATTTTAAATTGGCAAAATAAGAATAAGTACTTCTTTTAAAACACATACCAAAGAAAAGGGGAAAAAAAAGGAATTGGCATGATAATCGGAATGCTAGTTCACAACAAAAAAAAAATCTTAGCTTTCTACTGGATTCTCATCTAAAATAAAATAAATAAATATATGAAACATGATGCCAAGACGTCACAAGTGATGGGGCACTTTGTTTCTTTTTCTGACATTAAAAGTAGAAAAGCATTTGGGAAATTAATAATAATAATAAATAAAGGCTAACACTAACATTAGGCTAGGTACTTTAATAAAAAAATTTTTTTTAAATAATACAGTTATTTAGAGCAAATTTCAAAATAAAAAATGAAACCAGAATCAACGTTTTAGCTTAAGTCTTAAGTACTCTTTGAGCTACGAATTTTTAAAGTGTGAGTTAGTTTGTTATTTTTTTTATTATGGACGAAGCTTCCACATCTTGTGACTAGACCTGTCAGTCCATTTTTTTTTTTAAATTACGGCTGGCTGACATAATTTTTTGGCGGATATCCGGATTTCTCCTTAAATTGACATTTACGGCTGATTACGAAATATTCGGCTGAAATTCGGCTGAAGCCTGGCCAATAATGAAGTAATAAAACTTCAGCAATAAAACACTTTTACAATAATTCAGAAAAAGTTTTATTATTGCAAAAATAGAAAAAAAAAACAGTTTTATATGCTGTCCTACTAATATGATTTTGTATGAATGCATTCCATTCATTCAGTTTCTGTCACTCAATAGCTGATAGGCTCTTAAAATATCAGTTTGTAATGAATAAAACAAATGTAAGAAAGCAAAAACATTACGTTACGGCGACTCGTTCATTTTTCGGCGGATTTACGGCGGACGAAATACGGCGGCTAATGCGGCGCGCCGCATATTTTCCGGCGGATTTTTTTCGGACGAAAATTCGGCGGCGTATTCGGCGCGCGGCGTCGGCTGCAATGAATATCATTAGTTTTTATGAGGGAAGGCATCCCCTATCACTAAAATACTGCTTAGGGTCGACTTAGTTTAAACTTTCAACTTTGGCACATGACAAATTAATTAAAGCTTTCCCTGACCAATGGTTTAATAGTTGTTTGCACACGGCAAACTCTTATGAAGGAAACTCTGAGGTAGTACTAGGATACAGCCATTATGCAAGTGGCTGTGAATGGTTGCCTATGACAATGTGTTGCACACGGATAATTATGATCATTTATAATATGGACTCTACGTGGTTTTTAAAGCTCAAACTAAAACATTCAGTTTAAATGTCTTCAAAATGCATTCTGAAACACAAGTTATCAAATACTGCTGCGAACCCGTAGAAACATGGCGTCTCTCATAAAACACATATCGCTGTAAAAAATGGCATACATGTAGATCAATACATGCCCAAGATGCATAAAAAAATTGGTAGTGCCATGTCTTTTACTTCGACTTAATTTTAATGATGAAAGTTGCCTTATATTCACCAAGGATTTTCTCAAAGCTGACCGATTGTAAATGAAAAAGAAATTGATTATAATTAAAATGTAAAGCGAAAGGCCGGAAGAGGAACACAATTCTGGGATATAGTAATTATTTTATGAATGAAATAGAACCAACATAAAAAAATTAAAACTCGGATTTTTGTGCGCCGGCGCCTATTTCCCACACAATTTTTTTTTAGTAGTCTCCCTTGCTTCATGGAAGTACCTATTTTAATAATTAATGTGAGCTTAATCGTAAATCTTCCATTATTAATTATTAAGATTACTTATATTAATAATTTGAGTTAGACTAATTAAACTAAGTTAGAGTACTTAGACTTAGTAATTTAAATTTACTGTTGACTTAACTACTAAATTACTAATGACTAATAATAATAATAAACTAACATAATATAAGTCAATAAGTCTTAGACTCTTACTCTTAGCCTTAGTTATAAGTTATAGAAGAGTAAGAAAGATTACGAGCAGCCTAAAAGTTAAAGTAACAATTGCATTCTACGGAAAGGTGTGTTTAATAATAAAATATATATAATATAATAATATATAAATATAATTTATTATAATATAAAACATAATAATAATAATAATTAATATTGACTCGCAATAGTTTTCTTGTATTGTTATAAAGTTATACTTAAACTTTGTTGTTATTATTATAATCCATCTAATATGACTCATGTATTCTCATTCATTATAAAGACTTATAACTAGTCTATATGATATATGAATTATTATAATTATTAATTTTTAATAAATTTTCAATTTGCTAGCAAATGCATTCAATTTGATAAATTGATTAATATATAAAATGATTTGAATAACAGAACCAAGATATAAAAAATGTCTTTATAGAGAAATACTCACTAATTATTACTAACTTGAAATAACCGGTGGACCGTGGAAAACTACCAGAAGGCTTCCCCACCCAGACCACTCCCCTACTTTCACTGGGTATCCCGCAGTCTTTAGCGCCCTCGCTTTCTGCCCACTATAACTGTCCCTCTGAATCACTTTCCAATTGTTTACAATGCTCTGTAAATCAACATTTCTGTTTACATGCAATAATTCAATAAACCTTCACAAACTCACACATTTTTTTGGATTTTTTGTTTCACTAAATGGATCTTCGGTGACGTTTTAGAAAGCACAATTTCTATTTACATTTAAAAAATTCACCGAAAAGTTTGTCGATCCTTACCAGCCCCAACTCTTGTTTTACTAACACCTTCATTTATAATAATAATATGTTACAGTAGGTGTTGGGCTACACAATATGTTGTCACAATTAGCATACTACATAATCAATATACATTATAATTATACTGTTTAATTATTAGCATTCATATATAACTGGTTACAGACAGTTTTTTAAAATGCTATTTTATATCAGCATCAGATTTTGTTTAGAAAGATAAATTAGAATTCAATGAAAAATTAGGTACAAAATAAGCATACCGGTATTTAAAAACTAAATGTTAGTTTTTGAATTTGTGATGTTAGTTGGTAGAAGCTCCCTGGGTACTGTACTGGTTACATAATAAAAGCATGTTGTGCCTTGACATGACTACACCACTAAATAAAAATTTTAATTAAAACTCACCAACACATGAAACTATGGACTCACATTAAAATATTTAAAGATATATTTATATTCTTTTCATTTATTCACTTTCACAGACATGGAACAAATCTGTGAGAATCTCCTTGCTGAAGTCAAAAGGTCATATGCTGAGCATGGGAAATGTAATTTGAAATTATTTCCTTATATGGCTCTTTGGCTAATGATAATGCAGAGAATTGGTGCCATTAGGGATACATTTTGGGTTCAGGTTAGGTTTAGGGATACATTATAGGTTCAGGTTAGGTTTAGGGATACATCTAGGGTTCAGGTTAGGTTTAGGGATACATTTAGGGTTCAGGTTAGGTTTAGGGATACATTTAGGGTTCAGGTTAGGTTTAGTGACAGTGAATTATAAAAGTTAATGGGGGTCATGC
Organism: Lymnaea stagnalis; assembly: GCA_964033795.1. Classification (NCBI taxonomy): domain Eukaryota; kingdom Metazoa; phylum Mollusca; class Gastropoda; family Lymnaeidae; genus Lymnaea; species Lymnaea stagnalis. The sequence goes on from CAXITT010000272.1 coordinate 460,183, forward strand.
AACCAAGAAGGCGGCTGTGTGATATGTCATGGCACCAATTGTCATGGCATTTACTGGCCATTTTATTAGGCTAAATTAAATTATTTTTATGCTTGCACACTTATATATATGCATCCTTCCGTCTTCATGAGACAATGGAGTAGCTATATAGTTCTACACTTTGACGAGTGGCTCACAAGGCCAATCCTAGAATGGCAATCACGGCCGCATCTCTCGTAGGAGAATATTGAATCCCGGTAAATTCTTGATTTCCGAATTGTTCTTTTTGGTTCAAAGGCCACGTTTGCACACTTAAAGTAGAAGATAATACAAGCTTTGCACAGGAGAATAAAATACTCATTCTGGAGGTGGTCACGGGCCTGCTGTCCCCATGGCTTCATCCCTGCTGCTCTAGTAGGGTGATGGAGAGAGAGAGAGGTAGAAAGACGCTTACTTGATTGGCGCCTACCAATTGTGGTTATATTACAATTTGGTTGCAAAAATTCATTTGTCTGTTCAGTAAATGAGTGTGATGTAGTGCAAATCAAGCAACAACTGCTTCTGTACCTGGTAGGCTGGCTTAGCCTACTTGTCAGCTATTGAAAAATAATCAATGAATTTGTGTTGTTGTTTTTTTTTAACTGGTTGAAACCAAGTTAATGAAGATATATATTGTTTGTTTTCACTTTTAGTTATTTTTTTTAATACTTGCTGTTGGTAAAAACCCTTGGCCAAAATTATATGCCTTAATCAAACAGTACCATTAACATGATAAACTTATATTTACGTTAAAGTGAATAATATCTGTTTTACTATTTAAATTATTAATACCCGGTACATACAATACACTTAAAATTGACAAGGGAAATAATATAATGATAATTTTTTTACATGTTTAATCAGTGTCTGATGATCTCTTAAGCTCGTAAGTATTTTTTTCATTTTACATACACATATAAAAAAATACAAAGTTAATTACAATTGTAAATTATACAAATTACCCTTATATTAACCATACCGCTGATTGACAATAACTAAGAGTTAAAAATTAAATTATTGCTTTATTTTTGTCAACATCACACTCAGTCTCAGAGTTTATGCTTTCCTGCATCATATCATGCATGTAAAATATTCTAATATTTACAAAAATAATATAGCCGAAAATAATGTATAATAATCAATTTTCATTGAAAGATCTTTCCAGATCAATGAGGCCTTTAGATTTTTTTATAAATATAATTATAAAGCAATGTGTTGCTTATAAATTGTTACATCCTTGTTATCTATTTAAATATTTCATATTCACTTGACACTCTTCATTCATGAAACTTAATTTGTTTTAACTATCGGTACATGGTATTTACAATATTCACATCTAAGAGTAAGAGAAATGTAGATCATAGAAAAAGACATGTTATTATTATTGACAGCATAAGAAGCTCTGGGACGAGGTGAAACTGAATTTCAAATCTAGTAGTGCCAATGGTTGTATTTGTAAATACTACTTAACAATTTTTTTAAAGGTTGAATTTCGTTTTTAAAGGACCACTCCTATCAGCATTAGAACTTGTAGAGAACTCATCTGTTACAAAGGTTGTCTCCCCTAGTGGCCGAAATTTGTTTCAGGTAAAAAAAATGCCATCTTATAATGTTATATTTTAGCTAATTAAAATAACAATAACATTGGTAAAATAATATTGTTTTTTTTATTAAAGGATTACTTCACTGAAAGTTATATGAATTGGAAGCAATACTTATATTAATGTCAGTTTCATATAAAATTCCTATAATGAAACGGGATACATTTTGTGATAAATACTTTTAATTTTTTGAAACTACCTGAGCTTTTAGTTTTATTGTGTGAAAAATATGACTCATATTTTATTTAACACAAAAAATAGACTTTTGAATATATATAATTAAAAATTAACAGCTATTTAAACATAGCCTATTAATTTATTTTATTTTAGGTTATTGGAGCGTCCGGGACCCCATATACCTGCTTTCCTAATTTGATATACTGTTCTTGCCCAGCCTACAATTTCTCAGGTTTTTGGAATCATTTTATTGTTAAACCTTGTAAAGCTTATTTTAAATTAATATAATGGAATATTTCAGTTGATGTAAAAGTGAGCATTTTTTACAGTTCCAGAAACACTTTGCTAATATCTAAATTTGTTTTCATGATTTGATTTCATTTTTTCTATTTCAGTGTTAAGGAAAGAAGATTACTTGATGGTAAGTTAGTAAGTTAACATCTGTCCAGTCATATCCATGGGAAAGACTTACTATGGATCATACAAGCTGGCAAGGCAGACTCACTGTTGGAGCATAATCCTCAAAACAACAATGCTCAGTTCACACCATTGTGTGAACTAAGCATAAGGCACTGCTCAGGCCTATAAAAAGCACACAGCAAGGAAAAGCAGAATCAACTCCAATCCATCAGGGGTGGGTAAACTTTGTGTGCGTAGGGCCACATTTACAAATGAAAAGCCATATTTTGCCACATTAGCATTACATTACAAAGGTCAAAGACTGTTTAAAAAAAATAGAAAATTGGAAAGAAATTTTCTTAAAAAGTTTTAAAAATCATGATACATGAAATTTTGTAAAATTCAACAAGATAACTTAAAAACTAAATAATTTTTTTTTTATTTCTAAACGCCCTAGGGGGCGGCATAACATTGGTTTGCCCACCCCTGAACTAGGACACCAAAACATATGAGTCCTACGTGGGGGAAAGCTTTCCATACACAAATAGGAATGGCAAGTCACCTGTGTATACTCCTTTTAATATAGCTTTGGTCATGTTCACATGAGAATTATAACAATACTAAAAAATTCCTCTTAGAAAAAAAATATAGCTGTATTTCCTAAATTTTAAAAAAAATGTGTATGTATTTTCAAAATGAAGTAAACAATTTTTTTACACATTTTTTTTTTGGAGAGGATGGATATTTTAGCTAATTTGGAGTTGTCTCTAATCATGAAGTAGAAGGTGGATGAATTTCCCTCGAATTTAAATGTCATCACATTAATCATTAAATTATTGTGTAATTTTCTTTTATGCCAGTGCAAGCATGTTTTGGCAATCAAACTATCAGAAGCAATGGGTCTGTTGCTTACATTAGATGTACCTGATGCTGAAATTACAAAAATGATTCTTGCCATGGACTAAATGTTGGTTAGAAAATATTATTACACTTAGTGATTCATTTCGATGCATTATTTTCAACTTGTACAGGAATTGTTACCAATGCCATATTAATGTATAAATTTTATTTACTATTGTCTTTGGAGATGAATTTTATTTATATTTATTTATCATATTAAAGCAGTGTTTCCAAAATTCTTTTTGCCTCACATTTAAAAAAAAATTAATTAAAAGGAGATTAAGGTAAACCCATTCATAAAGATGCATGTTGATAGGTTAACTTTAAAAGCTATTTCCCAGAATATAATTGTAACTTGATTTATTTTATAATGCTATACTTAAATATAAATGCTGTACATTACTGTACAAGCACCAATTGCATATGTGTAAAATGATTTTAAATTCACTGCAAACTTTGTCAACTTGAACTTTAAGTTTTTTATCATGATTTTACACTTTATTCATATGCAGCGCCAGGGGCTGAAGTGGACAAAGCGATGTCTCTTGCCAGGAGCTCAAGGAAAACACTGTCCCAATCTCTCACCTAAAACCAATACTACAAGAGACACCAACAGAGACCATCCCTTCCACTAAACAGGAGACAGACAGCTTTACCTGGCTCAAGCACTTCCAAAGAATACTGAAGCACCTTTTTTCAAACATGCTGGATGCTGGACTGAATTCCTCCAAAGTACCAGATAGTGCAGATTAAGCAGTTGGTCCAAATAATTAATTAAATAATAAATCTTCATTATATATTGAAATAAATATCTGTAGTCTTCAATTTTTTTCTGATTGTGGAGAAAAAGGATTTCTTTGAAAACATTCATATTCACTTCAGGTTTGTGAGAAACAATGTATCATTTTTGATACTTCACTTTAACATCAAAATTTGACATTTTTTGGAGGGGTTTATATTACTGGCATGAAGACAAATAATGCAGACCTGTTTACCCTTAAACTCTTAAAATCGTAGATTATCATCACAAAATCGTTCAATACATTATATTTATAGTAAAAAATAAACAGTATATACAATCTATACACTTAAAAATCGTACATTGTATGAGTCAACAGGTCTGATAATTTATTGGTTAGGTTTTTTCAAGCTGGAAGGTCTTTAGTACTTTAGCAGCTAGTTAATACCTAGCTGTTGCTGTAAAATTTATCATTTTGACTCACATTAATAACTTTTGATAACTTCAACTGAAATATTTTCAAATTCTTGAACAGTGATACAAAAAACATTTATAGTGAGGCATTCTTTATTTTATCATAAATATGATACAATACAAAAGATATTACCGAAAGTCTTGGTTTGGTGTTAGTGTTTTTTTTCAAATGAATATGCAAAACAATAGTATTATTAATATTAAGCCCTTCCTGGACATGTTTAACTAAATTCATTAGGATTTTCATATTTATGTAAGTCGCAGTAGTTCATAAAGGACGTCGCCAAATTTGTGTTGGTGGATTGTTCAAATGCGGACAAGGGGAGTAAGGGATTGTTCAGATGGACTGCAAATCAGAATGTTAGCAATATGTTGTTATGTATTTGATTATGTTTACAATTTTTAAATTGGGGTTGTCCTCTATAGCTGTTATACCTGCGAAATAATTATATCAAACAACCAGAAGTTAGTAAAAACTTCATGAGGGAGGTCACTCTAAAATTTGGTTGCTACAGTATTTAACAAGAAATGTAAACAAGTTAAAGATTTTCCCCTTAATCTCAGTTCTGGTTGACTAATCCTATGTTTTATATTATCAGACTGTATTAGAAGTTTAAACCTAATGACTCTGCTCTATATAATTATCAAACTTTCTGGCTTTTTGCATTGTAAAATCCTGTACTGTATACAGACATCCACATCCAGGGGGTTAGAAAAGCCATTTGTGAGAGAGGTGGAAAGATGCATAATTTTTGCTAACATCCTTTTATTCATGAACTACCACTATTAATATATAGATATATTAATCTATATTCACTTAACCATCTTTTGCTGTCAAAGGAGAAATAAATTATGAATTATGTGACTGTTCACTGTTACAAAATAATCATTTTTTAAGCAGGAAAAATTTCATTAGCCACAAGATTTACACAGACCTGTTTACTCTTACGATTTTGGCGTACAATGTACGATTTTGAGCTGTATACAGTATACATTATATATACTGTATGTATAATTTTTTTTACTAAGATAATGTATTGAACTATTTTGTGATGATATTGTACGATTTTAAGAGTTTGAGGGTAAACAGGTCTGTTTACATATTAGGATATAAGAAATAAAACAAAACAGTACAAATATAAATGAATTTTGCTTGGCATAGAAGAATTTACATTATAAATCATTGAATCCTAGCATTTGTCATAATATTCTTTTTGTTGCTTGTGTTTATGCCCAGGTTAACCATACTTTGTGGTTGGTTTAATACTTTGTCCCTGTTTTGATCATAATATTAATAAAAAATAATTCAATGATAGATGTCATATAGATTGCTAGCATTAATAGAACTTGGTTGATATCAAATTTAATGTAATTAAGCTAAAATTCAAAGTGTAAAGACTGTCAAGTTCTAAGTTTTTGATGTGTTTTTGATGAATAAGTATAAGTCCATGTGTGAATTTGTAAAGGCCTCTTAGTACACGAGACCAGGATTTAAATATCTGCCTGCAATTTACTCCCCCCACCCAGGTACCTATGAGAAGATAGAAGTAAGCTAGAATTTACAATTAGTTATCTTTTCTCGACTATAAAAATAAAAGCCATAACTATAACTTATTACATGTGTTCCTTTCCTAAGCTATTTAGCGACCTAAACAAAACTATATAAGAAATATAAAACTATGACTTTTATAATGTAGGTAATAAACATGCACAAAGTGAAGCCCTGCACCAATGTCCCCCATATGGTATGCCACTTATAAGTACTATACCTGATAAGCCTATACAATTAGCAGATGTCATGGCCTGCTTGCCACAGAAAAAAAACAATCACCATCCTTAAGTTTAAGCGTAGGATTGGAGGGCAAATCTTTCCATTTGCTAAGGTATTCATCAATTTTATTCAAAATAGATAAGGGCCGCTTTTCGTATTAATAAAAACTACACAGCCCTGAACAAAACTTGCCATTTTTATTTATATTGATTGCTTTGGAAAAGGGGGTTTGCAGGGGAGAGAGAATCAATCATGCTAATCATTAGCTGTGTAATCCACTCTAAATCAGTCTCAGTAATTAGTAATCATTTTTCATAAAATTCATATTACATGAAGACATCAATTGGCACACTTAATTTCTATGTATAGATTTCTTGTTCTCATTAAAGAAAGAGCTAAAAGCTGTTCCACACAGATTTTAAATATTGATTTAAAACTATTTGGTTGGAAGTATTCATATTTTTAAAAAAAATGTTAATACAGCAATCAGTAGTGATTGAAGAAGTCTTGACCATTCCTTTTTTTCAATTTTATTGTCATCATTTTTAAAAGATAAATAGACATCAAATAAATAGGATTAACAACTTCTCTCCTAGATGACAAGTGCCATTAGCTGAAGGATGGATAAAGTTTGTCAGGATGGCTACCCTCTCAATTGTTTCTATTTACATGGCAAATTTGCAGAATAACCCAGCTGGGCAAGGTACTCTACGAATGAGGTAAGCAGATTAGTAACATTGAAATTGACATACACTGGGAAAAAATGTAATACTGAGAGAAAAGAAAGAAACTAATATGTAATCCTTTTTTGAAATTAAAAGGTTAATTGATTCAAATAAAGAGGAAAGGAGCCAACCAAAATGATAAACTACACTAATTTAATTATTATAAACTTCACTTGTCTAGAAATGCTGCTGCCTGGAAAATTTAAGACTGAAAATATATCTTTTTAAAAAAGCGTTCTTTTGAAGATGTGTTATAATAAACTGTATGGTAAAGCTCATAACAAGGTAGAAAATAATTTTCTTAAAATTCATTATGCAAAGCAATTATGTGCAGAAAGGTAGTATGGGGTTCATTGAAGCCAAAGGAATCATGTTAAATGTTTTGCTCTAATGTTGTAGATGCTCTTTGCATACAGTAATTATTTTCTACTTTTTAGTGTGATTTAACTTATTTTCCAATGAAAGTGTTTATTTCATTTATTTTTATTTCCTATTTTTTTGGTATAAAAATTTTCATCTGTAGGTTATCCACAGAATTTTAAAAAAATAAATGCCTACAAAATCCTGGCTATAGAAAATCACTTTGTAGAAAACCCCCTCCCCCACATACTGAAGCTATTACTCTGTGGCATCAACTCAGGTCACATGAGGAAGACTCTATCGACCTAATGAGTGTCATGTGACAACAACAAAAATTACTCTTTACAAGAAGTAAATGAGAGAAGAGAGAAAGTATTTAAAAATAATTATAACCTAAGACCACTGGTCAACAAAAGTATGTGTATACTCTCACAGAATAAGCTTGAAATCATATTTTATTATAAATCCTGACAGAGCTGGTTTAAGATGTCTTTTACTCTTTTATTAAAAATGACTGGACACATAATCTGACATTTCAAAATGTTCAAAAGTAAGATCAACTCTTTTTTTTTTAATTATATAAAAAGTTAAAATTATGGACTTAAAAATCTGTATATAATGAAACTGCTTAAAAGGTCCTAGAGCAATACAAGCCATATACAAGTTTTAATTAAAAATGTATGTTTTGTTTTTTGCTGAATTATTTTTACAAATATGGAAAACATTTCATAAGAGAAAAAAATATCTGGATCATATTTTCTCCTGCCACCAAAAAAAAAAAATTAAATAAATTAAGTGTAAGAAATACAGATTTATATTATATACATTATTCATATTGTTTGTGACTTGCTATTTCATGGTTTACTTGAACATTTTCTTAGCTGCCATGTAGTGTTGTTATGTCAAACCGTCAGTCCCAGTGGTTAAAAATTAAGTCTTAACATCTTTCAAAACTTGCTGCATCAATTCTTTAGATCTTTTTAAAAAATCAACGGAACTAGTGAAAATGAAAGACAAGTTTAAACTAAAATTAGTAGAAAAAAATAATCAAGTTGTCTTTACTTGACCTGTATTGCACAAAACAGTATTAAAAATGTAAAATGACAATTTTTATTTCATTTTGAATATGTGATGAACTTATATTTAATTAACATTCTCCTTCTATAGTGAATGCGTTAATTCGACAATGAGTCTCATGCCCTCTAATAAAATGTAAAAATCCCAACATTTAAATCTGTTGTTTAAAATGAATATGATAATATTTGCTGCTTATACTATTGACACAATCCAGTCATCAGCTAAATGTAGTTTTAAAATCAATTTTTCTTCTGCTGAGTGAATGACATAACATTACTTTTATTTTATACTTTTTCAACTTCTAACTGTCTGCGCCGTTTCATGTCAGACGCAGGTAAGAACTCATCACTTTTCCTTTTGGATCCAGAGGACTTTTGACTAAACAGCCTATGATTTTCAGGAAAGAAAGCCTTTTTAGCTGCTTTACGTGCTCGCCGAAGTGTGACTCTGGTTTTCTGAAGAAACCCTTTCCTGCTTTTAATAACCTTGCCTTGAAGACCATCCTCAAGCATACTATGATGTGCCATGGTTAAATCTGCAGCTGAAAGCATGCTGTCATCAGCAGATAGTGTAGTCAGATCCCCAGCAGTTAGTGTTGATACATCCACAGTTAAATCTGCAAAATGACTGACAGTTATATCGGGCAGATTATTAGACAGGGCTAAATCTGCAATCCTGGAAGTTGAAACAGATGTGTTCTTACTGTGAACTGGCTTTGAAATGCTGCGCTCTAGTTTGCCAGTTGATGTTGTAGTGAGTTTACATGGCCCCGATTCTTTACGATGGAACATGTTATCAATACCGAGTTTGGATGCTCGCAAGAAATTTCCCCAACGCTTCGACCCAGATTTTTTAATTGGTCCTGTTTTGTTAAGCTGTTTGAGGTGATCTGCTTGTGAGATAGATGACAAACAAGCATCATCAAATTCATCAACAATAGTGCTTGCATCATGTCTTGACCTTAAAGTCGAGCCAGACCTAACATTGGCCATATCAGCTGCCATTAACGAGGATAACAGGTGAGTGGTGATGTCACTGGTACCAGTACATGCATCGTGTGTGGAGTTAATGGCTTGTTTGCTTCTTTTGGACAAAAGCATGCTCATCTCAGGAGTTAACCCAGTACACGAAATTGTTCTGGTTACCTCCCTAAGATTCTTTGGTGTGGCAACATCGTTCATACTTTTTGAGGTATTGAGAACACGCTTGGGAGGAGAGGCTAGTCTAGGAGGGGACATCTGATGAGGTCTGATGTTAGTTGGTGGGCGGAGTGGATGCTGCAATTTTCTTCCAGATCGTGCCAACTTTCGCTTAACGCTTTTAGAAATATGTCCCCTTTTGTTCTTTGAAGAGGATAGCTTAGCTGGAGCACTACGAGGTGTTGGTGGCTGGTTATCATCTCCTGAGCTAGGAGATTCAATGCTTTCATCTGAAGCAAGGGAAAATGCTTTATTGGTGATGTCAGCAGAGCTCTGTAATGAATTTTCTCCATCACTCTCATTACCTCTATCAATTTCTTTAGCATCCGAACAAGGAGTACAAGGTGGTGGCTGTGGTATTGTTTTTTCTAATGAGTCAGAATCTGCCTCTACTTCAATATCATAATCTTTGAAGTGATCGATACCATCTTTCTTTGTTTTACTCTCAACTCCCATTTCGTGCACAAGTTCCCAAGGTTTTTTCAGTTTTCCATCCTCACTCCCACGAGCAAGTGCTTTATTGTTCAAGAGTTTGGTATAAACAGGACCATCTTTATGGTTTTGACTTTCAGTTGAATACAGGTTGGTCAAACTTTGGCGTTGGACACTAGGATGAGGTGGAATTCTCCGTAAATAGTGATCATTAGTTTTTAAATTACTGGCATTTAAGGACTCAATCTTTGCACTATCAACAGAGTGCCTGAGGTTCCATTTAACAGATGATTTTGGTATATATTGTACACTATCATTAATACTTTCATTGCAGCTATTTTCTATAGCCCCTGACTTTGCACCAACAATAAATGAACGCCTAAGCACATTCGGTTCTCGGTCAACAGGCTGAATAATGGAATCATCCGTCACTCGAATATGACTGTCACTCAAGCTGCAGTTGGCATTTTTATTGCGGGACTTAACCCTCTGTTCATCTGGAAGCCGTGGTACTTTATTCAACTGACAGTTAGTGATTTCTCCACCTGACAACAATTCTTGTCGCTTTCGTTTAAGTAATGTTAGTTTTGACGGTCCAAGCGGGTCAATGAGAACTACTACACAAGATGTGTTGTCAGCTTTCAAGGCTTTAGATCGCCATTTATTCAGTGCTCTTGACACAAGACGTTCGGCAGGGTTACTCCAGAAACTGACTGCAACATTCTAAGGAATAAAAGAAAATATTTTAGAAAATTAAAAACTTTTTTGTCTTTGTTTGTACACTGTATCATTGGTGTTATATTCAGTGTTGATTTTATTGTTAACATAAAACCTATATCTAAACCTTCAACTTCAATACATAAAAATATTAAGACAAGCTACAAATTATTCATATATTTTGTGTACATTAGCACATGATAAAACGTGATTTCATATTCTGGTTATGGGCAAAAATACATAGTTGACCGTTGAAATACTTACTGGATCATTTATAATTTTTTGTTCGAATTGAGCTTCAAGATCCATGACCATGTTGACAGACTCTTCTGGTGTTAGCATATTCCATAAGCCATCTGAGGCCAAAATTAGGCAGCGGTGCTTGTTAGGATCCAATTTAAGGACAGCAATATCCGGATCAGGTGACACAACATATGTTTCAGTGTAATAGTCATAGCTCCACAAGTCACCTGGTATATGATTTTTTAAAATTATAACACTTGTACATATCAAACTATATTTTGTTAACATTCTGTATTTTTTTATACCACTATTTGTAGCTCAGTTGTATATTAGTATCTGTTTTTATAAGAATCACCTCATCTCTAATTACAAATTCAATGCATAAATTTGAGAATTATTATTTGAAATCTAACACTTATTGTATATTGACTATTACATTTACATTTTATATCCTAAAAGAAATTTTCCAGCATTCTCAATAACATACAATAATATTATGCATGCTTTTTAAGTCTTGAGATCCTACCTAGAGACCTGGCAACAGCCAAAAATGGAATCTGATCAATTTGAGTACTTCTACGCACAGGCCCTTTATGGTTTGTTTTTGGTCTGCTCCACACTACACGGGGTACGCCACTTTTATTTATAACTTCCCCACCAGCATCCTCTATGCGTAAACGTTCATCAGGATCATCTGGTTTGTGTTCCTAACGGAATAAACAGTATTTTAAGAATTAACCATTATTAACCATTAAAAATACATTTATATAAGTATAATTTAAAAGAAAATACAATGTAACTTCCTTTAAATTTTTTAATCTTTAAATTATATATTTTTTTTATTTAACAGTCTTTTATTTTAAAACTAACCTTTGTTATACAAATAGCCTGGACAGGATTTCCTCCACCATATTCATCATTTTCCCCAAGAACAAGAGCTGAGTCCCCAACATGCCCAGTGTAGAGTTTCCCCTGTTTAATAATTGCTATAGTAGCTGTTGTGCCAGCAGTGCTAGGTAGTCCTGTCACAGTCTTGGGCCAGGAATCTATTAGAAGGGAATATGAAAGAAAGAAATTTCAAACAAATACAATAATACAATTTTAAAAGAACCTTCATAATCCCCAAAATCAATAAATAGCTTCTGTCATAAAATATGTCTCACAAGTCACAGAGGAACTAAGTAGTTACACTGTGTGAATATGGTTGTTAAATAATAAGAAGAATTTAATCCCTTACAGTTAAAGTAAAGCTTGAAATAAATCTTCCCACAAAAATACTAGAACTGATAGTAGCAGTGTATAGTCTATATAGTCTCAATTTAGTCATGAGTCATATAATTATAATAATTATAGACCTGATTGTTTTAATGAGATTGTTTGATCACACAACTCAATATATATAGTGAATAGTGCCAGCCATGGGGAAATTTGTAAAATTAAAATAATAATTTAGGATCTGCAAAAGGGAGTTTATTTTTTAATGAATGACTACAAAAACTTAAAATGCCATCCCTCCAGACCAAAATAAAAAAAAAACTCTGTCAAGAATGGGCCTAATCTGTCTTAAGTCTAAAGGGTAAAAGTAAACAGATATTATTAAATATTATTAAAATTAAAGCAGGCTAAAGTAAACGGGAAAGATCCGTTTTCAAATGTAACAAAGCCGCGAGATTTTTTACACACACAAGCGGCAAGGTTGTTGTCCCTGGCTGTAGAGCGTAGGGCGTAGTCTATTTATAGCACTGAGGTACAGTTAAACTTGGGTTCGATTACCGCGGTTTTCCTCGCCTAAAAATGTATCAGTATCAGTCATTGTATTTTGATTTTTGTTTAATTCAAAACAGCCACTATTTATTAAATGAATGTAATGAAATAAAGTACAATTACTACACGATAGTTAAGTGAACTATATTGAAACGTAAATTACTCTAGTCTAGATCAACTAAATTCTAAAACATTTGCTTGGTCTAGGTCTAGACTAGCACTACATAACAGCAGTACTTCTTAACTTAAGCCTTAAGTTTAAGCGGTTTCAAAGTTTACCGTGTAATTTTTGTTATAAAATAAGATAATTACGCTTACCTAGTACATTCCACATGGCATGATGAGTATCGAGAAAACCTTTTCTAATAGCAGCCAAAACTTGATCGTCATCGTCAGTCCAAAATCCATCATATTTAGTTATTTCGTTGAGAAGGTTGTCTCTACAAAAAGCTGATGCTTCAGGGCCTCCGTGTCCGTCGAAAATCCCAAAGTATGCAAACTCATAATCATCCGTGTCCTTTTTAAGAAATTTTATTACATGATTGTCTTCCATATACTTTCTAGCACCCTGATCACAATTTCCTGAAACCCTAAGGTTCACACCAATTCGGTGACTAGTCATTTTTGTTACGGCCAAAACAGTTCGTGGGACCAATGGCCGACATGAAGGCTTAGTAAATTCAACGGAATTTCCTTTTCGATTTCATTGGCTAGCTATTTTTTATTCACTCTATGATTGGCCCATTCACTCAGAGACATGCATAGAGGGAAAAGTCGGAAGGGAATGTAAATGGGTGAAACTTATGTACAAAATGAATACCTAAAATAATAGTATTATTATGCGGTGTGTAAAACGTATATAGACTAAATCATTAAAGCCTGCATAAGCATTTTATTTAATTTTTCTACTGTCTCAAATTAGTGGGTGTTAATTTGCAAAAATGAATTATAAAAATTTTGTGTACTAAGTTCTGTTGAAAAGTGTTTAAATAGTTAAGAAAGTTAATTGTGTTACTTTGTTGCCGCGTTAAAGTAATACGTATTGACAAAAGGGACACACGCGGGCACAACTTCTTGTGAATTAAAAAAAAAAGAAAAAGACATTCCCGAATTATTATACAACTTTTCTGGTTTCATGTTGCATTGTTGTTGTCATTGAATAAACGGCGTCTTTCTGCGCTTGCAAGAATTATTAATATACGGTGGCAGTGGCGTAGTTCAAGTTTCACTCAGAACTTTAAAAAAAATAAAAATTTATAAGTAATTTGAGATGTAATAAACTTCGGTTAGTCTTAACTAAGGGTTATTATTTTTTTTTAAAGTCGTTCAATCATATAATGTGAATTCGCAGATAATTTAAAAAATAAAAAAAAGAAAAGATTCATTCGTAGGCTATTAATACATTCTAGAACATTTCACAATAATAGTAAAATTACTATCTATTTACTAGCGAAAACCCGACATGCGTTGCAATGCCACTCAAAGAAGAAAAAAAAGTGTTTGTGTTTTAATTATGTTTTTCAAAGTAATTTTTAAATAGAAAATATATATATATTTTTTACCGTCTGGTGCGTACACAAATAAATTAGAAGGTTTTTCGACGCGCGAGCAGGCCACATACAGCTGTCCACGTGAGAAGCATGGATTTTCAAAATTCGGTTCACACACTTGGGCAGTCATGGGCGCCCGCAGAAAACTTTATAGGGGGGGGGGGGCGATTAACTTTCTGGGAGGGGGGGGGCACAATTTTTTTAGTAATGTTTTAATGTAGTTTTAATTTACTGTAGCATATTTGTATGGTGAACGAACGGACAGGACATCAGCTTAGTTACTTTCTCTTTATTTTCTCTTTACTTTAATAAATTTTTTGTCTATTTTTGTCTAAAAAAATGTTATCCAATCAATCCATGGGGGGCACGTGCCTCCCGTGTTCCCCCTCCCCCTTGCGGGCACCCATGCATGCAGTAGCTCTGTTTGAAATTATATTTATAAGACTTATATAAAAAAAAAATTATAATAAAATAAGGCCCTCGGCCCAAAACTCAAAATTGTAAAATGGTTGTACTAATTCAGAAATCTACATATTATGTCACACAAGTTGGAATCTCGCTTGTATTTGATTCAGTTTCATCCACCCATGCAATAGCTCTGTTTGAAATTATATTGTATAGCTCATATAAGAAAAAACTTATTTAGGACCCTTGGCCCCAAAGGAATATTTCAAAATGGATAACCTAATTCAGAAACTTTTGCGGGCGTGCGCACAAAAATTTACCAAAGTTTTATTGCAATCGGATGAGTGGTATAGGAACGCATACGGGAATTATATTTAGCTCATAAAAGGGGGGGAACAAAGAATTAAGGGGCCCCGGGCCCAAAATATTATGTCTAGAAATTGAAAAAGTAGGGTGGGTAGGGGGTGGAGCTTTTTAGTGCCGTAGATACAATTTAAAAAGGTGACGGTAATGTAACTTTGATCGGGTCGGGGGAAAGTAGAAGTAAGAGAGTACAGAAGGGTGAAAGTTATATCACAACCTGATTATAGTTTTGAGTGGAGGCTGTCAAACTTTAATTTTGGGCAAATAAAAAATATATTTAAAAAAGTAAACCACCTTAACATATTAAAAAAAATCGCTTATAAAGTAATTATTAAAAAAAAATCAATAATAAACGTACAAAATTGTCTATTAAATTAGCTTATGACATTTACCGAATAAATCATAGTTGTTATTTTTCAGGGTGGGGGTATGTAGCTATTGTGTAGAGTGACCCAAAAAAAGGTAGTGCAGTCAGAGTGTAGTGACAAAAACATAACTGTAACTGGAAGACTGAGGTTAAGTGGCAAATTTGGCCGGCTTTTGTGCTCGAGATATCAGGGTTTGGTGACATAAAAGAATCGACATAACCAAGGAGAAAATAATAAGACAAAGAGAGAGTTTGGCAGTTCCACTTCAAAAACCTCGACATAACGGGGTTGGCGAGTTAACCGAGGTTGAGATAACCGGGTTCTACTGTATATAAATATATTTATAAATATATCACAAGGTTAAATCAGAAAATACTTTCTTATTTAACTCCTTTAAAATCTGGCAATTTGAAATCAAAGTTTTAATTTCTAGAGTTATTGTCCTTTGTAGAGGCTGAACAGTAAACAGATATGTGTTTTAGATTTAGACCCTATCGTATTACTCAAACTCAAAGTTACCGTTATCTGTCGGATTATAATTACTGAGTACGTTTTCAGCCAGTTGTTTGTTGTTACTAAATAGTATTATTGCTATTTAGACTAGCTTGAAAATTATACACAATTTAATTAAGTGATCGCCTTGGAGTTTGGAGGCATATATTATGATTATGATATATTAGTCAGGTAGGTGAGCATATTTTAAAATTTATTTTTTTTGTTAAAGTAAAATTGCATTGTTGATGCATGATGCAGCATTCCATATTCATATTGGATTGCATCAAAATCTAATAAAATTCTAATCTAGACTCTAATCTCCATATCGGAATCGGGTATCGTCTAAAATTTCAACAGTTGGGCGGCTGTTGGGCAATGCAAAGTCGGCAAAGAGATAACTAAAAAAATATAAAAACCACTACGGTCACTACGGATGACATACGACACGGTAGTTAAACATTGTAATTGCAGTCTACAGTCTACAATGTTGATATCAGTCCTAGTGGGGGCGGGAAACAGCGGGAGAAGTCCAAGTCCAAACTCAATTGATAATTGTCTATATTCTGTTTAATTAACATGTCTAAATGCTGGCAACTCACCATATTCTATTCTATAAATTTGAGAGGATAAAACTGGGTATCACCATTTGTTTTCTATGACTATCTTATCTATAGGCTATAGACACTATAGTATAGGCCTACTATTTGGCAAGTATAGGATGACATAAATATTAGTATTTAATTTTAATCAGTAATATTAATATGATAGGATAGATAGGGCAGTGGTACTCAGACTCTTTAACTTTAACACTCTCAGAGCCTATTTTAGATTCAATTTCTATGGGGCCATTGGGGGAGCCACTTATATGCATATACTAATCATAATGCATTTGTCTTACAAGATGTATAGGTTCTATAACCCTGTGACCTATGTTTTACAGCTTTAAGTTAATGGTGTTTAGGAGTAGTCTTAAAGGGCCATGGAGCCCCTAGACAAGTGCGGAGCAGAGGCTGGGAGCCACTGGGCCTTGTACAGGACATCATAGGAGCCTAACAAACAGGCCTACTATAATATGAATTATATATGCCCAGGTTCTTGCAGATAAATTTTGTGTCTTGAGCCTTGAGCAAGTCCCAAATTTGGGCCCCCACCAATTTCAAAATAATTGAATGAAACGTAATTGTATCTAAAAAAATTTGTTTCCTGGGGGTGGGGCCCCATGCAGGCAGGGCCTTGAGTGATTTACTGGGTTGCCTCTGCCTTTGCAGAGATAAAATTGAGATCAGCACTTAATTGCTATAGTGTATGTCACCTATATTTCTTTCATGCTTAATATTTCACAAATGAACGCCTTTGCCCCCTTTTTGGACACCTATGTTAATTCTGCTTATTGTGTGGGGTGGGAATGGATGTCATCTGTCATCTAAAACAGTGGTTCCCAAACCTTTAAGTGCGCAGACTGGTGAACAAGTTTCAAAATTTTACCAGGGACCGGTGCATGATTTATTTTTATACTTTTATTTCTATTTGACAATAAATATTTATGTTATGGGGACCGGCAACGTAAGGCATGCGGACCGGTGGAGGTCCACGGATCGTCATTTGGGGACCACTGATCTAAAAAATTCCTGCTTATTGTCAGTATGGTGGTAATGACTAAATTTTAAATTAATGCCTGTAAGTTTAACTAAAATTTATTTAGAAATCAAGAATAATTTACTGTTTAGAGTTTTTTTAATCAGCATTGTTTAAAAACATTTATGTTATTTTTTGGTCCCCATATATTTTAAGACAATGGCCACTGTTATTGTTCAAAATCTCAATCCACCACTGCAAACAAATGTATTCTTTTTTTGTGTTCCCAATATTATTGCTTTCAAGCGAGATTTTTTAACCCCCTTATAAATGGCTTCATAGTTTGACTGGATAACATTATTCATGATGTCCAATTCATGCACAAAGTCTAAAAAAAAAATATTTTGAATTTTGATTTAAACATATTTTAACTTATATTTTATATGTGTATTATAAAGTCTTCTATGCCCTTGAAAGACTTGAAATATTATTTTCATGATTTATTTTAAAGCAGTATATCTCCAAAAAATATATTCTTTATATTTGTACAGATTTGATTTTTAAAGACAACATCATGCTAACTAAAATTATCAAAATTTTAAAGATTCTAATAATTCCATTTATTAATCAATTTAACATTTACAAAATGAAAAAAGCTGTGAAGTTTGTTTTAAAATTATGATGCTGCTTAGTGACACAAATTTGCCATCCCCAGTTGCGAAAACATGTATATGTCTGTGTGTGTATATATATATGATCATTCAGCTCAATTCAAGTGAGCACATAATATTGATATTATTTTTTTCTTTCCTATAATTTGACAAATTTTCTAGCAAAGAAAGGTCAAATCAGATTTGATCTCTTATTTATAACAAATGAACTTATCTACAAACAAATCTTGACTGATGTAGGGGTGGGTCTGTTTTCTTGATCTTAATATGAACTGTCGGGCCGGATGGATATTGGCATTTCATACTCTAGGTATGTATTAGAAGATATTTGTTACACAAAAGGTAGTGTACTGCTCTTGACTTTGTGTGTAAGACTTGGACTTTCAAAAGGGGCTGAATTCTATATAGTGATAATTAATAAAACAATAGTTATAGTTCATGGCTTGGCTTAAATAATCCAGTAGGTAGATTCAGTACATCACTGCATTTAAATTACGTCTTATAAATACATAAATGAAATTCTTTTTAAAGGTAGTCTTGTTTCTCTTTCAAAAACTGATAACATAAGTATAGTGTTAACATAAGTATAGTGTTAACATAAGTATAGTGTTAACATAAGTATAGTGTTAACATAAGTATAGTGTTAACATAAGTATAGTGTTTGTAGTTGTTTTGGGTAGGCCTTTCATATCTTTGTAACTCCCCTATATGTGCTTATCACAGCAGCAACATACTTTTTTGATCGTCAAATTAAAAATGGGGTCTTTTAAACCATTTAATGCGTCCTCTATCTAGTGCACGTGGAGTTGCAGACGCGCCTTCTGGCAGTGCGCCACATAAATCATCTTAGGGTTGGTCTTGGGGGCCCTAGGCAATGTCGGTCACTACTGTTGATGCCAGCATGCCCCGAGGAAGCCTATGAAGTATTTCTCCGAATCAACTTCATGTGATAAGGAAAATGACTGTGATAGAATGCTGTACCTCTTTATGCTGTGTTACAGAATGCTGGTCCACAAACTTCTGCTGGTCCACCAGCGTGTAACGCTAGATATAGACATAATGTTGGTCCACCATCGTGTAACGCTAGATATAGAAAGAATGCTGGTCCACCATCGTGTAACACCAGATATAGACAGAATGCTGGTCCACCATCGTGTAACACCAGATATAGACAGAATGCTGGTCCACCATCGTGTAACGCTAGATATAGACAGAATGCTGGTCCACCATCGTGTAACGCTAGATATAGACAGAATGCTGGTCCACCATCGTGTAACGCTAGATATAGACAGAATGCTGGTCCACCATCGTGTAACGCTAGATATAGACAGAATGCTGGTCCACCATCGTGTAACGCTAGATATAGACAGAATGCTGGTCCACCATCGTGTAACACTAGATGTTGACAGAATGCTGGTCCACCATCGTGTAACACTAGATGTTGACAGAATGCTGGTCCACCATCGTGTAACACTTGCAGGGTTTCATCGGTGCGCCGTGAGCCTGGCGATGACTCATACATTTTAACGGCACGCGGAAGTATTGATTGATTCCTATTGGAGAATTGTGATACCCATCTTGTAGGGCAGTGCTTCCCAAAGTTTGTACGTTGGGGGCGGACAGTGGATACATTTTCTACCGCACCCGGGACCTGTGCCAGATTGACTCATTAGTTTTGATCTTTTTTATTCCGAGCCTAAATAATATTTGTTTTAATTGGTGATCAGCCGTTGCCAGAGGGCTTTATTGGCTTTATTAACCATTTAGTGCTAGCCGTTACACGTTTTATTCGGCGTGGCTGTTTAGTGAACGTTTTTCAACAATTATCCAGTTTTTTTTTGTTTCTTCTCATGTTGAAATCACGCAGTGGTTCCCAAACGTTTACGTTTGGCGGACCGGTGAACAAGTTTCGAAATTTTACCAGGGACCGTTGCATGATTTATTTTTATACTGTTATTTCTATTTGACAATAAATATTTATGTTATGGGGACCGGCAGCGTTTAGGCATGCGGACCGGTGAAGCCCCACGGACCGCCATTTGGGGACCACTGATATAACGTAAGGCTCGCAGACCACTACTTAGGGAAGCTCTATTGAGTAAAATCTTGACGGACCTGTTACCCGGCATAATGGAATGAGATGGCCGGGGGCGTTGTATTTAATATTAACACAACTTGTTAAAGCGTAGTCTTCTCATCTGTAGTTGACTTGAGAGACACTTTGCTATACAAACACTTTTCTTAGACCCACGCGTCACCCATGTATGACGTGACGTGAGGCGTGTCATAAGAGTCAAATTTTAGCCCGCCCCTGCCGCACTCGTACTTTTTTTTTTACATCCCCCCTCTATGCGTGCGTACAATGACCTGTCACCCTCCCCCAAATGAAAATAAAAAACACATTGTTTAAAAACCATAATGAAGTACAAGACAGTTCAATAAAGTCAAGTTAGTGTAAATCAATGCTTCCTAACTTGTGACGTGAGCTCCACATGGAGACAATTTGAAGAGTATAGAATGTCATATAGTGTCAGGCGCAGTGGTGTAGGAGTTGAAGAGAAAAAAAAGGGGGGGGGGGCATTTTCGTCCAACTGCAGAATTTTCTCATGGCAGTGGGACGGCAAAAATCTTGGCGGCGCTAACCCTAGCAACGCCACTGCTAGTAACGCTAACCCCAGCAACGCCACTGCTAGCAACGCTAACCCCAGCAACGCCACTGCTAGCAATACTAACCCCAGCAACGCCACTGCTAGCAATACTAACCTCAGCAACGCCACTGCTAGCAACTCTAACCCCAGCAACGCCACTGCTAGCAACTCTAACCCCAGCAACGCCACTGCTAGCAACGCTGACCACAGCAACGCCACTGCTAGCAACGCTAACCCTAGAAACGCCACTGCTAGCAACGCTAACCCTAGCAACGCCACTGCTAGCAACGCTAACCCTAGCAACGCCACTGCTAGCAACGCTAACCCTAGCAACGCCACTGCTAGCAACGCTAACCCTAGCAACGCCACTGCTAGCCACGCTAACCCTAGCAACGCCACTGCTAGCAACGCTAACCCTAGCAACGCCACTGATAACAACGTTAACCCTAGCAACGCCACTGCTAGCAACGCTAACCCTACTCTGGGATAAAATAAAGGGCTGGGAGGATGGTTGTAATATAAAAACAGTATTTAAAAAAAAAAAAAGTTACCCCCCTTTGCTGTTTGTTAGATATTGCGATACATGCTACAATAATGAATCTTAATGACTGAAAAGACAGCAAAATTGAATTTCAATGTTTTCTACGGCAGCACGGAGGCCTATTTTTTTTGTCCTTCAACCCATTGGGGTCGGTTGGGGGAGCATCAAGTCTTTTCAGGTAACAGGTGGGGTGGGGGAGGTTTTCGAAACACTGACGCAACACGAGATCAAATCAATTTGGTTCTGGGGTCCTCTCCCCCCATCAGTTCAGCCCAACGACATGGTTACGTCACAAATTGCGTCAAACTTGCGAAAAGGCGTAGGGTGGTGAACAGCGAGTCACTGGACTAAATATAACTTTTGTGATCTCTAGCCAGGTACGTTTGAAAACACTAACGTTATGAGGAGAATTACAAATCAATGCGGAGCTATTTTTATAGATTTCATTTTTTTATAGGTATTATGTATGTGACAGATTTGTACGTGAAAGGTGCATGAGTTGGCTTTATGAGAGACGGTCATAACTTCCGAATAATTATTACATAGTTTGTCCATAAATATTTTCTTCCGAGCGCCCCTCCCCCCCACTTGCCACACGGTATTAACGCAAAATCTAACAACACCCCTCCCCAGTGCTACGTCATATTAAATAGTCCCTATCTCAATCAAATATTAATATAATCAAAATAACGCGATTAAATTATACTTTCTACATTTTCTTACATTTTAAATATCTTTAAAAATTACATTCATTTTATCGCATGAAGCCTCCTTCACCACTACCTCCCTTCACAGCTCCCACCTTGACAACTAACCCCTCCACCACTACCGCCTCCACAGGTACCCCCTTGACAACTTACCCTCCCACAGCCAACCCCCCCCTCCTCCACAGCCACCCCCCTTCCACAGCCAAAGCGTACACTCGTACACATTCGTTTAATGTGGATCACACAACCGTTTCGCTCCTCTCTCTGCTTGGTACAGGTACACCAAGTAAGTGAGTGGCGTCTCTCTGCTTGGTACAGGTACACCAAGTAAGTGAGTGGCGTCTCTCTGCTTGGTACAGGTACACCAAGTAAGTGAGTGGCGTCTCTCTGCTTGGTACAGGTACACCAAGTAAGTGAGTGGCGTCTCTCTGCTTGGTACAGGTACACCAAGTAAGTGAGTGGCGTCTCTGTGCTAGGTACAAAAAGGATGACGTTTGGGCTCCTTCCAATAATTAATTTCCCAAGAATCCACATGAATGAGGCTATAAATGTTGTCTTACCAGAAAAGGAATTCAGTTCTCTTCATTTTTATTGACTTACAATGTCTAACGCGTTAGCGAATAGTTTCATCTATTCTTGTTTGCACATGCCCTTACGGGGGTGCCAACCCTTTATATTGTAGCTTATTCACTATAAATCAAACCCGCTTAATCTGTGTACATTTATTACATATACATCACTGGACATCAACAAGTTGAAACGGGCCGGAACAAACATAATAATCTACAAGTCCGCCGGGTCTCAGTCCTGGTATTGGACTTAAATGCGGACTGGCCTCTTCGACTGCACATGCAGACTTTATTTCAACACAGAGAATGAGAACGCCTTATTGTGCTCGGGGAACACTTACGTTTTTTTTTTTTCAATCTATATATATATAATTCGCCAGCAAAGGTCAAACACCACCACCACGCAGGCTATATATAGATAATGAGTTCACTAGGGCGCAAAATATATTTCCCGATAACTCCGCTAAATCATTTATATTTTTTTAATAACGCAACTTCGTTTGGTGCGTTATATTTTTCGATAAATGAAATCGTCTCAATTTACGAATGGTGTAAGAAAATGTATTCAGTTTAAAAGTGTTTGGGATATAAACATATCTAATATAGTTCAGGGGCGTGGACAAAAAAAGTATGCAGTGACGTATCATGGGGGGGTGGGGGGGGGATTGTAGCAAAAATTGGAATTCATAAATGTGCGATACTTGAGTTCATGTTTTGTCAAGTAACTTTAGTAGATGGGAAGTTCACGCATTGCCGTCGCCAATGTTTGGCGAGCTATAACTGGTTTCAAATAATTCGGGTTTTTCCCCCCTTTTTTTGTGTGTGTATTTATTGTCTGTTGAAGAAGACATTTAGTCGAAACGTCGTTTTACTCGCTCTGTCCTTTTGTTTTTGTTTTTGTTGTTGTTTTGCCTTCCAAACCTGAACATGTCATCGTTTCCCGGCCACCATTTCTCTTATTAGGTGCGGGTTTGTCATTGAGTGACGTAGTCGTCCTAGTTGTCCTCCGATGTATATGCACGGCCCCTGGTGTTGTGGAATGCGTGGACGTGTCGGTCTTTCGACGTTTGGAAAGCGTGGCACACTTGGACGCATCTCCGCCTGGTGTTCGCCGGTCAACGTCTGCTCGTTCTACGTTGTCCTTTTACTTGGCTTTTTCTGTGTCCTTTTCTGGTCAAGTTGAAGTAAAAGCTACCGTGTCTCAAGCCCTCCATTTCCCACATTTGCATAAATTTAAAAAAAAAGAACCAAACAAATGAATTGACCCACCACTCCGCTGGATATATATATATATATATATATATTGCTGAAACGCCACCGAGCGCACCAGTTATCAGTTGAGCGCGTGCCACAATTCCCACCATTTGTCTAATCGGCTTGCGCTCATGACCAGGCAGCGGGTGAGAGCGATCGCTGAACGGAATTTATCTCTGCCATGTCATACTATTTTCATAGTCTCCCCCCCCCTCTCTCTCTCTTCCTGCACCTCTTCTCCCCTCTCTCACTTGTCCCCATCGGGTCCCTCCCACTGCCTCACACCGACGTACGCTGTTGCTGGAGGACGATGTTGCCGGTACGCCAGCAACCGTGTGCGTAGTTTCACTTCCGTGATTCCTAGCTTTGTGGGGAAATCCGTTTGAATTGCACACCACTTGCCAAAGCGTGTGTTAAGGTGAGCAGACATTGATTTCTGGACGGTTGGCTTTTCTTTCTTCCGGTGATCTTGTTGTAAAGGATCCGGTGATAATGTTTGATCAGCTTTGAATTGATGTACCACTGCTGATTGGGTAGGCCTCTTCTCCACACGCCTTAGCCTTAACAACAAAAATCATTACTGTAATAATGAACATCAAGTATTGCTGACTGTGTCAACAACAATTTCGGTTGCAGACCCTATTGAAGTATATATGTGTAATGTAACAGAGCTGCTCTACGATCTAATTGCCTATGGAGTAGTTGGCTATATAACGTTTTGTTTTCAACTAATTTTTTTTTTTTTTTTTTTGCTTTTGGTAGTTGTTTAATTTCGTTGAGGCAGTCATTTAAAAAAAAAAAAAAGGATTAAAATATAAAAGTATTAATATGCAATATTTTTTTTTCAATTAATTTTTTTTTTTTTTGTTGCTCTTGGTAGTTGTTCAACTTCGTTGAGGCAGTCATTTAAAAAAAAAAAAAAAGGTTTTAAATATAACAGTCTTAATATGCAATGGCTGGTTAGCTTAGTTAGCTATGATGATAAAGCCAATGTTGAACATTCTATCCCCAGCCTGGCCTATTGGGAATTGCAACTATTAAAACCAATACACACAGTATAGTCTCTAGACACTAGAGTCATGGGCATTTGACTGAGTGAGAAAAGCCCAACAAACCACGCGGTGATATCAAACAAGTATCAAATCATTGGATACGAAAATAAAAGGACTATTTGTGCCATTTCACTTACCTTTTGCACTGTATTTCATGTTTACTGAAGAGTGCTTGAGTAATGGGCATAGACCCTAAGCTAGGGGGTGCAATATTGAAAAAAAAAAAATCTATGTTTCTAGGCAGGCAAGTACACGTGCCCTCTTAAAGATAACAGCTCTAGTTTTGATTCGATGCTTGTACACAATTGTGGAGTCGTGCCAAATCGTATCAGATATTTGTTGTTTTTTAAAAACAAACAAATGTATGGAACCATGGCGCTCCCTGCCTCACGAAATAACAGAAAGTAGTTCGTCTTGAATTGCGCGTGACCGAATATTAATGCTCTAGGTGCCTATCTCAATCTAAACATAACAATAACACAGGGACGACCTTTTTGTTGGCGTGACTGAATATTAATGCTCTAGGTGCCTATCTCAATCTAAACATAACAATAACACAGGGACGACCTTTTTGTTGGCGTGACTGAATATTAATGCTCTAGGTGCCTATCTCAATCTAAACATAACAATAACACAGGGACGACCTTTTTGTTGTATAACAGCGTCAGAAAAGCTACTTTATCGGGAGTCGAATAATACTAACTAAGACGTCAAGAACAATGACAGCATATGGGGTAAGTTGACTTGTTGACGTTTATAATTTTAAGTCATTGTGAAATGTGTGAAGCAAGCCAAACTATTCATTTGACAACACCAAGTTGTTTCTTTATAACTACATCAGTATTTTCACTAATTACAATGTATAAGCTTGGAGGGAGATATGTGGTTAAACGGAAAGGGGGGGGGGAGGGGGGTTGGAGATTAGGGGAGTACTGTGGGGCTAACGGGTCTGGGCTCAGTACCGTGATTGCCCCGGGCGCTCTCAATCCAGACTATGCCACTGACTAAAGACGCCAGGCGCATTTGAAGCATATTAATTACTGCCCTTGAAATTGATTAGTATTGTCTGCAGACACCACTTTTATAATCGTCTTTCTTTGTCCCTTTATCTCATGAGTTTCTTTGACATTGTATTTGTCTGTCCTAATTTAGTGAACACGTGTCTGATACGACTTTTATAGTCGTCTCTATTGGTCCCTTTATCTCATGAGTCTCACTGACATTGTATTTGTCTGTCCTAATTTAGTGAACACGTGTCTGATACGACTTTTATAGTCGTCTCTATTGGTCCCTTTATCTCATGGGTTTCTTTGACCTCATGGGTTTCTTTGACATTGTATTTGCCTTCATTTATTGAACACGTGCTTGCGAGTCCAACTTGCCCGGATCACGTGGTCAATGTACGCGAAAGAAGAACTGGACTGGGAGCTGCTCACGAAAAACTAAACAGGAGAAAAAGAGCTGTTCCTTTTGTGAGCTGGAAATGAGTTGAAGAGCTCCAATCAATATATTGGGAAAGCTGAAAACTATTTCAAGTCACCAGGTCGATGGTGAGGCCGACCCCCACTATAGAACGGTAATCGTTGGCAACACGCAATAGGCTTTTGATGACGTTAGACATGACCCTAGAGACGTCCTTCATTTAGTCCAGCGTTTCCACAAACGTTTTATTCTTTGCCCTCTTATTTTTATACTTCTCATTCGCGACCCACTAAATGAGTACCGTAACGCGACCCACTAAATGAGTACCGTAACGCGACCCACTAAATGAGTACCGTAACGCGACCCACTAAATGAGTACCGTAAAAAAATATGTGAATATTTACACAATTTATGTATTTACCGGTACTCTATAACAAACATACTCTCTTCAAAATATGTTTAGAAATCAAACAGAGACCTGGTGAATAATTTATTTATGACTAATGAGAACTGTGATACTGACTTTTTGTCCACTAGAAACTTGAGATTTTAAGAAAAAGTTGATCATTTTATGCTCAGCTCCTCCGGGTTATGAACTTTGCCCCTAACTTGACCTGACCCGTCTGCCCCAATTGGTCTGGGCATTATATGTATAGGCCTTCACATCCCCACGCGTGGCTGGATAAACATTTGACAGTACAACAACTCAACCTCCGATCGCATTGACCGTCTTGCCGTGCATGACTGAACATTAAACAGAAATAGAACAAACCGGCCACGGGGGTGTGCAGATGTTACTCCACAGAGGGATCAGATGTCCGTCCCCATCTTCCTGTGACGTCATGGGATGGATATGTCCCAAGGCAACCACTCAAATATACCGCCTCTTAGTGTTACCCACCAATTTCACCACCAGTACACCACCAAAGGTCATATTGTACCACGGCTTATTGAGTGAGCCTCCACACCACCAGTACACCTCCAAAGGTGATATTGTACCACGGCTTATTGAGCGAGCCTCCACACCACCAGTACACCATCCAAAGGTGATATTGTTCCACGGTTTATTTAGCGAGCCTCCACACCACCAGTACACCACCAAAGGTGATATTGTACCACGGCTTATTGAGCGAGCCTCCACGAGGCCCCGTCAGTACGCTTTGGTCCCCACTTGGTATCGGGTCATCTGTCCCTACATGATTGGGGATCTTTTCCCTGTTAACAAGATGAAGCGAATGTCTGCTTGACACGTCCCTTTGGAATGATTGGATTGCGATACTAGGAGGCGGGACTCTGAAGCCGTGACGTTTTTCTCAGGAGTTTGAAGGATAAAACAACTTGGATCCACCGTAAAACGGAAACGATTGACTTATTGGTTAGTTCAACTGAGCCTGGTGAAAATAAAAGTTGAATTATTTGTTTCTTGTTGAATTCTGTTCCTCTATCTAAATCCATAACACATAATTATTTATGGTAAAGATCAAGAACCGGTAGCTGAATAAATATCATTCTCATTAAACTAGTCAAGGGATGACGTCTCCAAATTTTTTTTTTTTTTTGTTCTCTGATATTTGACGTTTGAACCCCAGCGGTAATTCGATTAATCATTTGCTAACCCCGTCACACAAACGCGTTACCATATTTGATCAATTGCCCTGCGCTCACTATGGGGTATACTTCTTTGCATTATGGCATTGTAATTGTAGATAACCAAAACCCATTTCTCTCTCTCTCTCTCTCTCACTCATTATGCAAAGCAGGCCCTTGTGATATCCCCCCCCCCTCCGTCTCATATCTCTCTCTCCCCCTCTCTCCCACACAGTATGTATAGCAGGGCTGTAGAATGGGACTCTATATTGCAGCAGACGTATAAATATTTTCTTATGTGAAACAAAACGACGCTATTGTCCGATATAATCTGTATTTCGGACTGTTTTAGCGTTCCACAGACCTCTGTCCTACTGCATCAACAACGGTCTTTAAAACCACTCTCTTTGGCTGCTACACGGGTCTGAGGAACTCAACATTCCCTTGTTTCATGCATTCTGCGCCCCCCCCCCCCCCCCCCCCCCCCCTCCCCACTTACTTCTGTTCTGTGTATCTAGCACAGCTCTTTCATGCTTCTGCTGGACGTCTCTACACCAGATCTCTTTTGTTGACTGTTACAGTTACATACATCTGTCCACTGCACTGCCCACCACCAAGGTTTTGATCTGTCCACCCAAGAACGCTGAACGGAGACCACGAGAGGGGGGGCGGGGCTCTGGCCATTGATCAAGACTGCTCCACGTCTTAAAATGAGTGCATCCACTCATTCCCTGTGCACCACGCATGAGAGCAGCGGGGCGTGCTGCTGTAACAAGATTTCACCCCATAGGTTACGCACCGGTTTGTCACATTGACCCACACATCAACCTGCTGCTGTAACAAGCATTCACCCCATCGGTTACGCACCGGTTTGTAACATTGATCCACACATCAACCTGCTGCTGTAACAAGCCTTTACATCGTCTACTATCTGTTTCATTAACGTATGCTGTCACGGATGCGTCCCATCCATGTCACGAATATTAGACATATTTCCGCACCCCCCCCATCTATGTCACTAATATATGACTTATTTTCGCACCCCCATCTATGTCACTAATACCCGGTACGTGACATATTTCTGCACTCACATCTGAGTCACTATTATGGGATATATTTCTGCACCCCCCCCCCATCGATATCTACACTATTGCACCACGTGACGGGTCGGCCCAGCTCGCCCCCTTATCCCAGTTCCCGTGACCGTGATTAGTGACACGAGCTGGCGTGTTTTGAAAGCGTCTTATCGCCCCTTTGATACGATTGCTTTCCCCATTTAGCTGTGGAAGAAACGGCCAGGACAGCGGCCATGAATAAGTTATCCCACAGAGTCCAATGGAGGAGGGCTTGTGCCGAGAAGTCATTTAGGTTGCTTCTATTATGCATTATTTGGTACATCGGTCTCCGCTGTCCAAGTCAGTTATTCAGGATATAATCTGTTTCAACTTTTGATTGGTTTAAATACGGCATCGCCATATTCCAAGCACTTCATGAATCATATTGAGCAACTGATTGCAGTGGCTGACGGTGCAAGCTGTATAAAGAATCATATTGAGCAACTGATTGCAGTGGCTGACGGTGCAAGCTGTATAAAGAATCATATTGAGCAACTGATTGCAGTGGCTGACGGTGCAAGCTGTATAAAGAATCATATTGAGCAACTGATTGCAGTGGCTGACGGTGCAAGCTGTATAAAGAATCATATTGAGCAACTGATTGCAGTGGCTGACGGTGCAAGCTGTATAAAGAATCATATTGAGCAACTGATTGCAGTGGCTGACGGTGCAAGCTGTATAAAGAATCATATTGAGCAACTGATTGCAGTGGCTGACGGTGCAAGCTGTATAAAGAATCATATTGAGCAACTGATTGCAGTGGCTGACGGTGCAAACTGTATAAAGAATCATATTGAGCAACTGATTGCAGTGGCTAACGGTGCAAACTGTATAAAGAATCATATTGAGCAACTGATTGCAGTGGCTGACGGTGCAAACTGTATAAAGAATCATATTGAGCAACTGATTGCAGTGGCTGACGGTGCAAACTGTATAAATATAAAGCTATTCCTAATCATCCATGGGATTTCTCAGCTCATCATCTGATTTTTTGACATGCTATCAATCATCAGAGTTTATGACATCATGATCAGAGCGCTTTGTAGACACAGGGCGCTCTACAAGTCATCAATCGTCATCATCAAATCAGCATTTATTGTTATTAGCAAGGTCACATCACGTAGTGGCCAAGGGTTAAAGCTTTTTGGGTTTTGTTGTTTGACTTGATGTATTCGTGTAGCATTAGAATTAGAGTCGTCATCTATTGGCTGGAGTCGTAATCAGACCCGTTGAATGTTGCCCCGTCTGTCGTGTCTGCTGTTTTCTCAGACTTGTTGAACGAATGTTGCCCCGTCTGTCGTGTCTGCTGTCTTCTCAGACTTCTTGAACGAATGTTGCCCCGTCTGTCGTATCTGCTGTCTTCTCAGACTTGTTGAACGAATGTTGCCCCGTCTGTCGTGTCTGCTGTCTTCTCAGACTTGTTGAACGAATGTTGCCCCGTTTGTCGTGTCTGCTGTCTTCTCAGACTTGTTGAACGAATGTTGCCCGTTTGTCGTGTCTGCTGTCTTCTCAGACTTGTTGAACGAATGTTGAACCGCCTATCGAGTCTGCTGTCTTCTAAGATTTGTTGAACGAATGTTGCCCCGTTTGTCGTGTCTGCTGTCCACTCAGAATTGTTGAACGAATGTTGCCCCGTATGTCGTGTCTGCTGTCTTCTCAGATTTGTTGAACGAATGTTGCCCCGTCTGTCGTGTCTGCTGTCTTCTCAGACTTGTTGAACGAATGTTGCCCCGTTTGTCGTGTCTGCTGTCTTCTCAGACTTGTTGAACGAATGTTGAACCGCCTATCGAGTCTGCTGTCCACTCAGACTTGTTGAACGAATGTTGCCCCGTTTGTCGTGTCTGCTGTCTTCTCCGACTTGTTGAACGAATTTTGCCCCGTCTGTCGTGTCTGCTGTCTTCTCAGACTTGTTGAACGAATGTTGCCCCGTCTGTCGTGTCTGCTGTCTTCTCAGACTTGTTGAACGAACGTTGCCCTGTCTGTCGTGTCTGCTGTCTTCTCAGACTTGTTGAACGAATGTTGCTCCGTTTGTCGTGTCTGCTGTCTTCTCAGACTTGTTGAACGAATGTTGCCCCGCGTATCGAGTCTGCTGTCCACTCAGACTTGTTGAACGAATGTTGCTCCGTCTGTCGTGTCTGCTGTCTTCTCAGACTTGTTGAACGAATGTTGCCCCGTCTGTCGTGTCTGCTGTCTTCTCAGACTTGTTGAACGAATGTTGCCCCGTCTGTCGTGTCTGCTGTCTTCTCAGACTTGTTGAACGAATGTTGCCCCGTCTGTCGTGTCTGCTGTCTTCTCAGACTTGTTGAACGAATGTTGCCCCGTCTGTCGTGTCTGCTGTCTTCTCAGATTTGTTGAACGAACGTTGCCCCGTCTGTCGTGTCTGCTGTCTTCTCAGATTTGTTGAACGAATGTTGCCCCGTCTGTCGTGTCTGCTGTCTTCTCAGACTTGTTGAGCGAATGTTGCCCCGTCTGTCGTGTCTGCTGTCTTCTCAGACTTGTTGAACGAATGTTGCCCCGTCTGTCGTGTCTGCTGTCTTCTCAGACTTGTTGAACGAATGTTGCCCCGTCTGTCGTGTCTGCTGTCTTCTCAGACTTGTTGAACGAATGTTGCCCCGTCTGTCGTATCTGCTGTCTTCTCAGACTTGTTGAACGAATGTTGCCCCGTCTGTCGTATCTGCTGTCTTCTCAGATTTGATGAACGAATGTTGCCCCGCGTGTCGAGTCTGCTGTCCACTCAGACTTGTTGAACGAATGTTGCCCCGTCTGTCGTGGCCCAGTTAAATTCCCTCCCACCCAGGACTGACCCGCTGACCTATCAGTCGACCACCAAGTGTACATGTCTCAGCAGACCACTCAGCACTGCTATCACGCGATTAGCGTCATTAATAAGCCATACACCCTGACACCCTTTCCATTGATGCCGCTCTGTATTGGGACGTGCCGGTGCTGCCAACAGTAACATGGGTCAGGTCTGTCCCACTCAGGATATGTTGGATGTTGTTTGAGTGTCGTAAAGGATATTTCGAGACTCCTTCTGCTAGTGTAAGCTTTTTTTTTGGGGGGGGGGGGGGGGGGGGTGGTGGATGGTGGGGGACCCATACTGCCTTCTCTTTATGCAATCCCCAAGCAATTGTTTATAATTAATTAAAAAAATAATTCCAAGTGTTTTAAATACAATAAATAAATAATTTCTTGTAGCCTACTAAACCCGAAGCCCGATTTCGAGTTATCTGGGTAGCAGACAGTACAGACAGACCCACATCACAAAGGTGCCACATCACCCACCCGCCACACCAACCAGAAATAATGCTAAACAATCTATCGGCCATAGCCAGGCGACATACAGCTTCCAATATAACAGAGATACTCTACTCGCAATGCATCACTTTTTCCCCGTGCTTGATGCCAGTGGCTTTGTGCCATGCATAATGTTGTCAGGTACGGTAGTTTTAGTATTTACTTGTTTACTATGAGCTTTAAGCGAAGTGGAGGTGTCGAGTCGAGCAACGAGTCGAGCAACGAGTCGAGCAACGTTGACTGAAGTCGTAAAACATTCTCCTCGTTTTGATTTAACGCGTATTTTTATCCTGTAACAAAGTCCACCCAGTGCTTAGCAACACCGACACCCATGGTACAAGCTGGGCGACACCGACTGACACCCCTGGTACTAGCTGGGCGACACTGACCGACACCCCTGTCGCTAGCTGGGTGACACTGACCGACACCCATGGTACAAGCTGGGCGACACCGACCGACACCCCTGGTACTAGCTGGGTGACACTGACTGACACCCCTGGTACTAGCTGGGTGACACTGACCGACACCCCTGGCACTAGCTGGGTGACACTGACAGACACCCCTGGTGCTAGCTGGGTGACACTGACAGACACCCCTGGTACTAGCTGGGTGACAATGACAGACACCTCTGGTACTAGCTGTGTGACACTGACAGACACCCCTGGTACTAGCTGGGTGACACTGCATCATTTTATACATTCAACATTTTCGTTTTTATTTTCTGCTCTATAACCATAAGATTATTCACTCTGGTGATATTCATTGACCATACAATACTCGGTGGATGATAATTTAAGGGTGGCATTGGTTATGGAAAGAACTATTTGATATGACACAAGTTGAGAACTGCAGTGACAGAAATAATTATTTGATATGACACAAGTTGACAACTGCCGTGATAGAAAGAACTATTTGATATGACACAAGTTGACAACTGCAGTGACATAATTAACTATTTGATATGATTTGAGTTGAGAGCTGCAGTGACAGAAAGAACCATTTGCCATGACACATGTCAAGGGCTGCTGATGTAGTGATGAAATATTCTGAAAACAACCCTGCTTGCAATCCATCCACTACAGCTTAGCACCTGTTATGCCCAGATCCATTTAATTCACTTTACTTGTACTTTTATCTTCCGGTCTCTAATAATCATCCTCTGAACTTTCGTTTGTGGCCTCCACCGCTGCCACTGGCTCATAATTTCCGGCCCCCAAAAACACCACACAAAAAAAAACCCAACAAAAAAAAACAAACCTACTCCCGTGATATAGTCGTTAAGGCTTAAGGGCAATTGCTGTGGCGGTCACGATATAATTATATCTTAGCTAAAAATAGAATGTTCTGATCATAGATTTGTGGCATAACGCAGCACAGCTTCGCTGACACGTTTAGATCAGTCAGCACCCTCAACTTGGGTCTGCTCTTTCCTTATGCTGAATAATAAACATTGATTGAAATCATGTTTTCTCTAAAACTAAAAAAAAACAACAAACCACAAATAACAACAAACAATGACTGTGTCATTAAGAACTGTTGCCTTAAACAACAACCAGAGAGAAATGTAATACATTGGGTTCTCTTGGGAAATCAATAAACGTAGTGGACAAGCTCTGGTCTCCATTACAAATATCAGGAATTCAGTTCAATAACACCCTGATACACTGTGAAGTGATATGACATTACATGTAACAGGAATTCAGTTCAATAACACACTGATACACTATGAAGTGATATGACATTACATATAACAGGAATTCAGTTCAATAACACCCTAATACACTATGAAGTGATATGACATTACATGTAACAGGAATGCAGTTCAATAGCACTATGAAGTGATATGACATTACACGTAACAGGAATTCAGTTCAACAATGCAACTATGCACTAAGGATTTGTAAAAAGTGCATAGAATCAGAGGACTGGGTTTCTGAATCATTTGACTGGTCATTCAATTATAATTTGAATTCGCATGAGAAGCAAAATAGGAAAAAATAGTCAAATAACAGTTTGATCATGAGAGCTAACTAGTAAAATAAGTTAATAAAAAAATTGTTTCTCAATCCAAAATAAAAAAACCAAAATGGTCTCACGTTTTTCTTTATTAGTATTCCCACAATTTTATTAAAACCACCATTCTTTACACTATACACCAAGGAATCAACAAAAAAAATAAAAAACTGAATTATTTTTCTTATTTTTTCATCAAAAGCAGAATCTAATTCTGTGGGATTTTCGGGTAGCCAATGTTATAAAGAGATTTCTTTTGTCGTTCTCCTGGTACCTTGCTGGATTAAGCACATTTGGAGAGGCTTCTCTCAATCAATAAGAAACCAAACACAGCCCAGCTATCATGTGTGCTCACTGAATCCTGCTCTGTCCATAGCTCTTTTCTCATCTCATTTTTCATTAATTCCCCCCTCGCTCCATATGGGGAGGTGTTGATTTGTTCAACTGTTCTCTATTTGTCTAGATGGCTGGACACAAGCCAGATGTGCCATCCAGTTGACAGTATGAGAACTGTGGTCAGCATTCCAGCAGCTCAACTCCAGCCTCCACCCAAATCATCCCCCCCCCCCTTTTCAGCTGCAGTAGCCATGACAACGGAGAGCGGGTAGAATGAAGATCAGGGTCCATAACATCTCTGACAGAGAATGTGTGATCTACCCTTTGCCTCTGCTTGTGGGAGACATAGAGGGGAGTGCTCTGGATGGTGTTCTCATGGTGTCCACCTCAGGCGATCCAGATGGTGTCATTGAGTGGCCTGTGGTAGAAGGATGTTTCAAGGTGAGCTCCAAGCAGATGGTTGTCCCAATCTAATATCATTTCCCCTAAAAATAATGAAAGAAAGTGTCCTTGCTCAGATTTATTTTATTTGTATTTCTTCAAAGTTAGTGCAGTCTTTTCAAAACTCAATTTTCAAATCATATCGTAAAAAAAAAAATCTTAGTGCCCTCTTATCTCAAAGCAATTCTCTATGCTCTCATTTCATAAAAAAAATGTTAGTCATTTATTAAGATGAAACTTTGTGCATCCCCTTTAAATTGATCTGTGCCCAGTTTGGAAATGACTGATGTAGTTCGTATCAGAAGTCAAAATAAACATGGTCATAACAATTTTTCACCCGTCATACAAAAAACGCATGCCTTTTATTTTATTACAAGTGAACTTTCAGTTTAGAGAGAAATATTGCAATGAGTAATATAGAGATGACCTAATTTACCTTATACAATGGTGCTTTACCAAATGCCAATGCTGGTAATGCCTTGTTGACTTAATTAATGGCAGCTGTGCAAGAAATTTGAATCAACAACAAGAAGGATTAATTAATCTATTTTTGTTCACAAAAAATAAAAAAATTGGAAAGAATAAAAGGATTGGGTCAATTTTTCTGGAAATCTCTATAATGGACCACTGTTCTAGGCATATTAATGTTCGATGAGTTGCCAGTGATTGTCATTTGTTTGTGGGTTTTACTTTCTGCAGGTATTGGCCCGGTTACAACCTGGCGATAACATCATCAATCTGAGATGTGGCCAAGAGTCCTTGACATTGAGACTGACCTACGACGTACCGGGTTTCACTCACATAGTGAGACCTGTGTATATTGTGTGTGCAGATGATGATGGACATTTCCAAGTAAATTTATTTTCATTGTTCTTTTTGCCATGGCAATTTGATGTGCTATATTAGGTAGTCTCATTTTGGATTTTACATAATGACCCATTTTACATTTTTTTTACCAATATGTTCAAAACTCTATACACTGTACGCATTGTCAAAATATCTTTCATTGTTAAAATATCGTTCATTGTCAACATATCTTTCAATGTTGAAATATCTTTCATTGGCAAAATATCTTTCATTGGCAAAATATCTTTCATTGCCAACATATATTT
Organism: Lymnaea stagnalis; assembly: GCA_964033795.1. Classification (NCBI taxonomy): domain Eukaryota; kingdom Metazoa; phylum Mollusca; class Gastropoda; family Lymnaeidae; genus Lymnaea; species Lymnaea stagnalis. Next base: position 496,300 of record CAXITT010000272.1, read on the forward strand.
CATTGTCAGCCTATCTTTCATTGTCACCACATCTTTCATTGTCAAAACATCTTTTATTGGCAACATATATTTCAGTGTTATTATTGGCATAATTTGTCTGTGCCATCATCTCTATGTTCCTATTAGTATTTCATGCCTATTCCAACTAGGGCCCAGATGATATATCCTGCTCAGCTGAATCAGCTGCAAGACGAATAGCCCTGGGGGCCCTGGTCATCCAGACACTGACAGCAGAGAAGATGAGGGAGCACGGCTTTGGACGGATCACATTCCAAGTTGAGATGGACTCTGACCATCAACCGGTTTGTCACATCTTCTACAGCAAGCTCAAACTGGAGGAAGCCTATGCTATGACTGGGTAATGTACTGTGTGGGGGTGGATATGTGATGATTGGATAATTTACTGTGTGGGGCTGGGTATGCAATGACCGGGTAATTTACTGTGTGGGGTGGGTATGCTATGTCTGTATAATTTACTCACTTTCTGTGTGGGTGTGGGTATGCTATAACTGGGATTTTACTGTGTTGTCATGGGTATTTATGATTGGACAATTTATTGTGTGAAGATGGGTATTATGACAGGACAATTTAATGTATGAGGATGGGTGGGCTATTAGTGAGTAATCTACTTATTTCTGTGGAGATGCAACATTTGCAGATGGATGCATCAGATCAAATACATCACTGTTAACGTATAGTAGGGGGGTGCAGCTGATATTCTGATTGTAGTGTGTACAGTTAATGTCCATGAAACGATTCCCTTGATTACTAGATTAGATACATATACTTTATAGAAAGCAATATTCCACTATAACAAACGGGACTAGATACATAATTTAAAAAAAAAATGTCCCACTATCACAACTTGTCTAGATACATATATAATTTATTGAAAGTAATACCAATAATACATTGGTACCAAAGATACATATCATTTATTTGAAAGCAATAATCTTATTTATTGAAAGTCTATTGAAAGCAAGTGCTGGAAAGGTAGATTCTGCTTACACGCCTTATGTTACTAAGGACCTTTGATTTATTATATGAATTAGGAAAATAAGCTTTATTAGAATTTCTTTTGAGCATCTTGCTAAAGTTATCTTTCCAGTACATATAATTGTAATATATATATATATATATATTTTGAATTATCAAATTAAATCTTTGAAAATATTTTATTGCATAAGTTTTGCAAAAAAGGTATTTTGTATCTTGTTAATTTTATAAAATAAATGTTAAAATATCTGTAAGTTAAAAATTTTTTAGCATAGATTTGAAATATATTTGTAACAAAATATATTTGCAAAATTTGAAAAATTTCCATCCTTCATACAGTTATCCAAAAATATCCAAAGAAAACTTTAAAATATGATTTGATTGGTGTAGAAGGTGAATAAATCTTGTTTTAGTTTATACAATCCTTTATTTGTTCTCCAATCTTTTCTTCTGCAGATACCAGCTGTGGAGTTATTTTGGCAAGGAACTGATGACCTCACCACTCTTCTCCCACAAATCTCGCTCAAAGTTTTACTGTTTCATGTCCTTCACCAGATACCACTTACCTAAAGACACTGATCTCCCCAAGACTCACAGTGACATACTCAAACATACCAAGGGTCACACAGCTCTAGGTGAGATATTAATAAAATTTAAGGGCAGATATAGCTTACCTAAAGACACTGATTTCCATAATACTCACACAGTGGTGTGGCTAGGGTTAGTGCTGTCCCTCTTCTACAACAAATCTCAGCTATTAGCCAAACATGCCGACCTTTCATATAAAGAAAAAGCACTAGGTGAGCATGAGATATTAATAAAATGTTAGGACACAGCACTTGGTGAGATATTAATAAAATGTTAGGACACAGCACTTGGTGAGATATTAATAAAATGTTAGGACACAGCACTTGGTGAGATATTAATAAAATGTTAGGACACAGCACTTGGTGAGATATTAATAAAATGTTAGGACACAGCACTTGGTGAGATATTAATAAAATGTTAGGACACAGCACTTGGTGAGATATTAATAAAATGTTAGGACACAGCACTTGGTGAGATATTAATAAAATGTTAGGACACAGCACTTGGTGAGATATTAATAAAATGTTAGGACACAGCACTTGGTGAGATATTAATAAAATGTTAGGACACAGCACTTGGTGAGATATTAATAATGTTATGACACACAATACTGGGTGATGTATAAATAATGTTGGGACACATAATACTGGGTGATATATAAATAATGTTAGGACAAACAGCACTTGGTGAGATATAATTAATGTTAGGACACACAAAACTGGGTGAGATATAAATAATGTTAGAATCCACAATTCTGGGTGAGATATAAATAACATTAGAACACACAATACTGGGTGAGATATAAATAACATTAGAACACACAATACTGGGTGAGATATAAATAACATTAGAACACACAATACCGGGTGAGATATAAATAACATTAGGACACACAGCACTTGGTGATATATAAATAACATTAGGACAAACAGCACAAGGTGAGATATTAATAATGTTAAGACACATGGCTCTAGGGGAGATATTAATGAAGTGTTACAGTGGTGGTTCTCAAAGTGAGACGTACCGCCCCCTGGGTAGCGTTGTATCAAGAATATATTTTTTAGTAAAATTATATATTATTTTAAATAAAGGTGACATACTTCTTGAAAGCCGAAATCAATACGTCTGCTGTGGGTGGAATAAAAAAGCACATAGCTGAAATGTAGCTAAGCGTTATTTTTAGTCTGTTTTTGTTGTTTGTCCGCTGATGAAGGCTTCTTGCTGAGACACTTGTTGTTTTGTTGGGTTCCCCTGTTCAGGTTTCACTCCTTTATTTGTTTGTGTTAGAGCACACAGCACTGGGTGAGATATTACAGAAATGTTAGGAAACTCACTACAAGGTAGGATATTAATGAAAGCTTAGAGCATATAACACTGGGTGAGATATTACAGAAATGTTAGGAAACTCACTACAAGGTAGGATATTAATGAAAGCTTAGAGCATATAACACTGGGTGAGATATTACAGAAATGTTAGGAAACTCACTACAAGGTAGGATATTAATGAAAGCTTAGAGCATATAACACTGGGTGAGATATTACAGAAATGTTAGGAAACTCACTACAAGGTAGGATATTAATGAAAGCTTAGAGCATATAACACTGGGTGAGATATTACAGAAATGTTAGGAAACTCACTACAAGGTAGGATATTAATGAAAGCTTAGAGCATATAACACTGGGTGAGATATTACAGAAATGTTAGGAAACTCACTACAAGGTAGGATATTAATGAAAGCTTAGAGCACACAACACTGGGTGAGATATTACAGAAATGTTAGGAAACTCACTACAAGGTAGGATATTAATGAAAGCTTAGAGCACACAGCACTGGGTGAGATATTACAGAAATGTTAGGAAACTCACTACAAGGTAGGATATTAATGAAAGCTTAGAGCACACAACACTGGGTGAGATATTACAGAAATGTTAGGAAACTCACTACAAGGTAGGATATTAATGAAAGCTTAGAGCACACAGCACTGGGTGAGATATTACAGAAATGTTAGGAAACTCACTACAAGGTAGGATATTAATGAAAGCTTAGAGCACACAACACTGGGTGAGATATTACAGAAATGTTAGGAAACTCACTACAAGGTAGGATATTAATGAAAGCTTAGAGCACACAGCACTGGGTGAGATATTACAGAAATGTTAGGAAACTCACTACAAGGTAGGATATTAATGAAAGCTTAGAGCACACAGCACTAGGTGTGATATTAATTAATTCTAATTAGAATCTATACAATTTTAGATATAACTAACACTTATCTAAAATTGTATGGATGCCTATAAGAATTTAGGGGTACAGACACTCCCAAAATTTGGTGAACATCACTGACAGCAGACTTTTGCTTTATTATAAAATAAATCATCGCAAAATTACTTTATTTTGGTGTCTAATCAAATATGAATACCATTGTTTTAATCATTCCAAAACAAGCTGGTTTTATTATGTCATATATTGCACAGGTGGAGGTGGCCTGGCCCTGTTTGGTACAGGTAACCTTCACACCTGGGCTGACAGTCTGGCCAAGTTTAACCACTGCCTGACCAATAGAAAGAGAATGGACAGAAGAAAGTTCATGGATGACAGTGCCTACAGGTGAGCAATGTCTGATTTAATCTGTGTCATCCACTCCAGACCTAGGGCAGGGCTTCTCAACCAACAGGGGCAGGACTCTTATCCCTAAGAGGTGCATGAATGGGTTTCAGGGGCAGGGTTTCTTAACCCCAAGGGTTCCAGGAATGGGTTTCAGGGGCAGGGTTTCTTAACCCCAAGGGTTCCATGAATGGGTTTCAGGGGCAGGGTTTCTTAACCCCAAGGGTTGCATGAATGGGTTTCAGGGGCAGGGCTTCTTAACCCCAAGGGTTGCATGAATGGGTTTCAGGGGCAGGGTTTCTTAACCCCAAGGGTTGCATGAATGGGTTTCAGGGGCAGGGTTTCTTAACCCCAAGGGTTGCATGAATGGGTTTCAGGGGCAGGGTTTCTTAACCCCAAGGGTTCCATGAATGGGTTTCAGGGGCAGGGTTTCTTAACCCCAAGGGTTCCATGAATGGGTTTCAGGTGCAGGGTTTCTTAACCCCAAGGGTTCCATGAATGGGTTTCAGGGGCTCCACAACAGTCAATTTCTACAATTGTTTTATTAGTATTCACAAAATCTTGATTTTCGTTATATTTTTACTTTTGATTACTGAACTTAAAAGTCAAAATGAAGAGTTGCTTGGGATGCTCGTGTACACAGTCAGATCATTTACCACAGTCATCTTCTTCTAAAATGGTTTTGATATCAACTCCAAATTGGACAAATCTCTATTTGCTGATGACATGTTTGCAAATGTTAATGTTGCTGTTAACAGTTCAACTGATGACTTATTGACAAATGCCAATGTTAACCATGTCGTTCAGTCATTTTCCTCACAATGAAGAGATGTCCTGGGGAAGAGTTTGCTTAAATGTCAAGTATTTTTGAAAGTCTGTCCACCCTGATGTGGACGGTTGTGTCAATATACATTGCCTTGTGCCTGCTATTTGCCAATGAGTGTGCCCTGTACTTTTGTTTAAAGTTGAACAAATGAAGTCAGCTTAAACTTTATGGCTTTTAATGGGGTGGTGGTGGTTGGGGGAGGGGGGTCTTAAACCTTTTAAATGCAGTGGCTACTTGAAACCTTTTGCCAAGTGAAGTTGACCCTCAACCAGTATTTTGCCAAGAAATTGAGAGACTGGTGCGAAACTAATGGGGTGGGTAGTGACTGATCAATATTTTATAATTAACACTTAAAAGAATTTTATACTCCCAGTATTCCTAGTTGAATCATCATTTCACAGGGTAATTTTTTTTCCCTTACCTTTTTTTTTCTGGTAATATTTTGTTTAATTTGCTAAAGAATGTCAAGTTAACAATAGATTGACTCAAAACAAGGACACAAATGATAAAAATCTCACTGGCAGCTTCAAGCATAATGAAATGGCCATCTAGTAGCCGTTTGTAATGGCTTCTCTTATAGATTATTACTGTGTTACTGGTTTGCACCAAGTTTGCTAGATGTTGCATCCAATAACATGAGATTGAACATCAAATGATCATCTTGATCAACTTGCCATATTTTACAGCGCCCATTTTGGAAAGCCGCTGCTCTTATGGGCACGGCGAGCCACGTTCTGGGAAACAACTGCACTAATTTACTTAAGTAGACCTCTGATTTTTGTTCAATATCTTAAAGTATATGTTATTGAGGTGCCCCAAGTGTATCCGAGATCCACATAATAAACAAATATATAGGGAGGGTTGCATTTAATAAGACAAAAAGCCCCAAAAGGATTTCATCCACAACATCCACTGTTTTGTATCTGAAACATCCACTGTTTTGTATCTGAAACATCCACTGTTTTGTATCTGAAACATCCACTGTTTTGTTTCTGAAACATCTACTGTTTTGTATCTGAAACATCCACTGTTTTGTATCTGAAACATCCACTGTTTTGTATCTGAAACATCCACTGATTTGTATCTGAAACATCCACTGTTTTGTAACCTGTAGAGAGCTCAAGTAACCTGGTAGAGATATCAAGTAACCTGGTAGAGATCTCAAGTAACCTGGTAGAGATCTCAAGTAACCTGGTAGAGATCTCAAGTAACCTGGTAGAGATCTCAAGTAACCTGGTAGAGATCTCAAGTAACCTGGTAGAGATCTCAAGTAGCCTGGTAGAGATCTCAAGTAACCTGGTAGAGATCTCAAGTAACCTGGTAGAGATCTCAAATTGGCTAGTAGAGATCTCAAGTAGCCTGGTATAGATCTCAAGTAACCTGGTAGAGATATCAAGTAACCTGGTAGAGATCTCAAATAACATGGTAGAGATCTCAAGTAACCTGGTAGAGATCTCAAGTAGCCTGGTAGAGATCTCAAGTAGCCTGGTAGAGATCTCAAGTAACCTGGTAGAGATCTCAAATAGGCTGGTAGAAATCTCAAGTAACCTGGTAGAGATCTCAAGTAACCTGGTAGAGATCTCAAGTAACCTGGTAGAGATCTTAAGTAACCTGGTAGAGATCTCAAATTGGCTAGTAGAGATCTCAAATAGGCTGGTAGAGATCTCAAGTAACCTGTTAGAGATCTCAAGTAACATGGTAGAGACCTCAAATAGGCTGGTAGAGATCTCAAGTAGCCTGGTAGAGATCTCAAGTAACCTTGTAGAGATATCAAGTAACCTGTTAGAGATCTCAAATAGGCTGGTAGAAATCTCAAGTAACCTGGTAGAGATCTCAAGTAACCTGGTAGAGATATCAAGTAACCTGGTAGAGATCTCAAGTAACCTGGTAGAGATCTCAAATTGGCTAGTAGAGATCTCAAATAGGCTGGTAGAGATCTCAAGTAACCTGGTAGAGATCTCAAGTCACTTGGTAGAGATCTCAAGTAACCTGGTAGAGATCTCAAGTAACCTTGTAGAGATATCAAGTAACCTGTTAGAGATCTCAAGTAACATGGTAGAGACCTCAAATAGGCTGGTAGAGATCTCAAGTAACCTGGTAGAGATCTCAAGTAACCTGGTAGAGATATCAAGTAACCTGGTAGAGATCTCAAATTGGCTAGTAGAGATCTCAAATAGGCTGGTAGAGATCTCAAATAGGCTGGTAGAGATCTCAAGTCACCTGGTAGAGATCTCAAGTAACCTGGTAGAGATCTCAAGTAACCTGGTAGAGATCTCAAATTGGCTAGTAGAGATCTCAAATAGGCTGGTAGAGATCTCAAGTAACCTGGTAGAGATCTCAAGTCACCTGGTAGAGATCTCAAGTAACCTGGTAGAGATCTCAAGTAACCTTGTAGAGATATCAAGTAACCTTGTAGAGATATCAAGTAACCTGTTAGAGATCTCAAGTAACATGGTAGAGATCTCAAGTAACCTGGTAGAGATATCAAGTAACCTGGTAGAGATATCAAGTAACCTGGTAGAGATCTCAAGTAGCTTGTCTCCACCAACCACCATTTGATACCCCTCCATATCACCAACCCTAGTCTCTAACAACCAACATAATATAACCTCCATCTCACCAAACCTAGTCTCCAACAACCACCATTTTATACCCTCCATATCACCAACTTAGTCTCCAAAAACCACCATTATATCCCTCCATCTCACCAAACCTAGTCTCCAAAAACCACCATTATATCCCTCCATCTCACCAACCCTAGTCTCCAAAAACCACCATTATATCCCTCCATCTCACCAACCCTAGTCTCCAAAAACCACCATTATATCCCTCCATCTCACCAACCCTAGTCTTCAACAACCACCATTATATCCCTCCATCTCACCAAACCTAGTCTTCAACAACCACCATTATATCCCTCCATCTCACCAACCCTAGTCTTCAACAACCACCATTATATCCCTCCATCTCACCAACCCTAGTCTTCAACAACCACCATTATATCCCTCCATCTCACCAACCCTAGTCTTCAACAACCACCATTATATCCCTCCATCTCACCAAACCTAGTCTTCAACAACCACCATTATATCCCTCCATCTCACCAAACCTAGTCTTCAACAACCACCATTATATCCCTCCATCTCACCAAATTAGTCTCCAAGAACCACTATTCGAATTCGATACCCTTTCAAATCACCAACCCAAGTCTCCAACAACCACCATTTTATACCCCTCCATGTCACCAACCCTAGTCTCCAACAACCACCATTTTATACCCCTTTATCATAACAAATCAAGTCCTACCACCCATTGTTAGACATCTCTAGTTGAGTTGTTCCAATTCCCGCCTGATTGGCTGACTCCACCTTGACATCAAAGACGGTCCCATGAGTTAGCCGGCCCGTGCTGTTAACCTGGTCACGTCTGTACAATAATTGTGCCGTGACCTAATTCTCGGGACGTGACGTGGCACCGAACATGGCGATCTCTTATTGATCCCACTGGTATTACGGTCACATGACCCGAGCGGATAGACGGCCGAGCGGATAGACGGGCCCCCAGTCTTTTGGGATCATCAAAGTTACACTCAAGTGGGCAATTACCATGGGAAGGCACGTAGTCGTATGAAGCCTGATTCCTGGCCGCCGGTTCTACTGGACTTGGTTACTGCTTCTTGCAAATCACCCATTTTGGTCAGCACCAGAAATTGACTTTAGTCCAAGCGGCCGAATTGATTTAGGTGTTGGGGAGACACTCGTCCCACTCTAATCCATGGATGATACCAATCGGGATGAAAGGTGAGGCAATATTCCTCAATACCATGACACTCCCCAACCCTCCGGTTAGTTCAGAGACCTTGTATATTTTGTTGTACATGAGTTCATATGGCCCTCCCCAATCCTCCGGTTAGTTCAGAGACCTTGTATATTTTGTTGTACACGAGTTCATATTGCCCTCCCCAATCCTCTGGTTAGTTCAGAGACCTTGTATATTTTGTTGTACATGAGTTCATATGGCCCTCCCCAATCCTCTGGTTAGTTCAGAGACCTTGTATATTTTGTTGTACATGAGTTCATATGGCCCTCCCCAATCCTCTGGTTAGTTCAGAGACCTTGTATATTTTGTTGTACATGAGTTCATATGGCCCTCCCCAATCCTCTGGTTAGTTCAGAGACCTTGTATATTTTGTTGTACATGAGTTCATATGGCCCTCCCCAATCCTCTGGTTAGTTCAGAGACCTTGTATATTTTGTTGTACATGAGTTCATATGGCCCTCCCCAACCCTCCGGTTAGTTCAGAGACCTTGTATATTTTGTTGTACATGAGTTCATATTGCCCTCCCCAATCCTCTGGTTAGTTCAGAGACCTTGTATATTTTGTTGTACATTAGTTCATATGGCCCTCCCCAATCCTCTGGTTAGTTCAGAGACCTTGTATATTTTGTTGTACATGAGTTCATATGGCCCTCCCCAACCCTCCGGTTAGTTCAGAGACCTTGTATATTTTGTTGTACATGAGTTCATATTGCCCTCCCCAATCCTCTGGTTAGTTCAGAGACCTTGTATATTTTGTTGTACATTAGTTCATATGGCCCTCCCCAATCCTCCGGTTAGTTCAGAGACCTTGTATATTTTGTTGTACATTAGTTCATATGGCCCTCCCCAATCCTCTGGTAAGTTCAAATAGATTGTAAATGAGATTCTTTAAATTTTGCTGCACATCTTGGTTTCTCTGTCTGAATGAATGTTGTCACCTGCGGAAGAGGTAGCTGCCCTTTTAATGATGATGAAAACTTTATAATCCCAGCAAACACGAAATGTAGAGCTCAGCATTGCACCAATTTTTAAAAAAAATTTTTGGTTTAAAATCGTGGCACGTTATTTTTATACGTTCCCTTCGTGACCCACTAACATATCGTGACCCACTAACATATCGTGACCCACTAACATAAAACAGTTGTGAAAGTCCATACAGTTTGTACATGTTTCAAAAGAATAACGTATGCACTCAAACAAAAATGTCAAGAAATCTGGTACATTTATTCATAGGACGACTTATGACTTATTATGACTTATTATGACTTGTTATGACTTATTATGACTTATTATGACTTGTTATGACTTGTTATGACTTATTATGACTTATGACTTGTTATGACTTATTATGACTTATTATGACTTGTTATGACTTGTTATGACTTATTATGACTTGTTATGACTTGTTATGACTTATTATGACTTATTATGACATGTTATGACTTATTATGACTTATTATGACTTGTTATGACTTATTATGACTTGTTATGACTTGTTATGACTTGTTATGACTTATTATGACTTGTTATGACTTGTTATGACTTATTATGACTTGTTATGACTTGTTATGACTTGTTATGACTTGTTATGACTTATTATGACTTGTTATGACTTGTTATGACTTGTTATGACTTATTATGACTTGTTATGACTTGTTATGACTTATTATGACTTGTTATGACTTGTTATGACTTGTTATGACTTATTATGACTTGTTATGACTTGTTATGACTTGTTATGACTTGTTATGACTTATTATGACTTGTTATGAGTTGTTATGACTTGTTATGACTTGTTATGACTTGTTATGACTTGTTATGACTTATTATGACTTATTATGACTTGTTATGACTTGTTATGACTTGTTATGACTTGTTATGACTTGTTATGACTTATTATGACTTGTTATGACTTATTATGACTTGTTATGACTTATTATGACTTGTTATCCTGTTGACTAGAAAATTCAGTTTGGTAGAAAAACGTGTTACTTTTTTTGTTAGATCGAAGTTGTAGCCTTTGTCCCTATTGCCTCCCTTACCCATCTGCATTGCTTTTCTTTCAGATAATAAGATGCCGGTCATCTCAGTGTGATTTTGTGTGTGTAAAGGGGGGGGGGGGTGAAGCAGAAATCGATTGCGCCAAGGCTCCCCAACAAAATTGGGGGGGGGGTAGTGGGGGGGGGCCTCAGTGAGCCCCTCTCCAGAATTTAAAATAGAATCCAAAATGCCGGGCTGCAATTACCTTACCCATCTGCATTGCTTTTCTTTCAGATAATAAGATGCCGGTCATCTCAGTGTGATTTTGTGTGTGTAAAGGGGGGGGGGTGAAGCAGAAATCGATTGCGCCAAGGCTCCCCAACAAAATTGGGGAGGGAGTAGTGGGGAGAGGCCTCAGTGAGCCCCTCTCCAGAATTTAAAATAGAATCCAAAATGCCGGGCTGCAATTTGCTGCACGACCAAATTAAGTCTTTCATCGTTTTACACTAATTCGGAAGATAAAAGAAGAGATGCTAATTTAAATGTAAATGTTTATACAAATCCTTAATTTTTTTAACATTGTTATTAAATAATAATGTTGTTTTAAAACTTTTATTTAAGATATGAGATACTAATTTGAATTGGTTAAACAATTTCGCCGTCACATAACATCTCGTCCCGTTGCCCCTCAGCCTTATTTGTGGCACCAATAGCTTTCACATTCTCAAATGTGGATGGAACTCGGCAGTAATCCAACAGCGTAACTTCGGGCCACTTGACTGTTCGCCCGTGCATCCCTGGACAAATACGGGAAAAGAACAAACCACCGTCGAGCGTCCAGCTGTTGCTCAACAGAGGTGCCCCCCATCTTCCTGTTTCCTTGCAGGGGGAAATATCCTAACGAAAACACTCATCACCTTTTACACCTCAAACCACTGTCCTCTTCTTGTTTGCTTTGACCTATTCAAATAAGAAAATAGCTCAGCTCCGACCTCGCCCTTCAGCCTTTAACCTGGCGTGCTCTAACAATGTCATCCTAATCTAGCGCCACGCTCCGACATCGCTCTTTAACCGTACCGTCTAACCTGGCGTGCTCTAACAATGTCATCTTAATCTAGCGCCACGCTCCGACATCGCTCTTTAACCGTACCCTCTAACCTGGCGTGCTCTAACAATGTCATCCTAATCTAGCGCCACGCTCCGACATCGCTCTTTAACCGTACCCTCTAACCTGGCGTGCTCTAACAATGTCATCTTAATCTAGCGCCACGCTCCGACATCGCTCTTTAACCGTACCGTCTAACCTGGCGTGCTCTAACAATGTCATCTTAATCTAGCGTCACGCTCCGACCTCGCCCTTCAACCTTACCCTCTGACCAGGCGTGCTCTAACAATGTCATCTCAATCTAGCCGCCTCTCCCCCAATTAACACAAAAGAAAACAATGCACTCCATATCACTTTCTTTCAGCTTTGAATGGGAGTGTATGCGGGCTGAGGCGGGTAAAACATTAGTTTAGGGCTCATTATCAGCGAAGTATACGACAGCAAAACATTAGTCTCGCATGGACTTATTTAACGTTACAATTTTGCTCTTTTCCTTTGCAGTTTTGTAAGTGGAAAAAATAACCCAGCCCTTAAACAAACATCTAGCTAATTTAAAAATAATAAAAATGATAATTCGTGACCCTTTATTTTTACTTTTGTGGCCTGGTACAAGTTTCGCGACCATTCTACTAAACACATCCAGTATGATACACATTTGACCAATACATACATATTTGACTAAATACATACACATTTGACCAAATACATACACATTTGTCTAAATACATACACATTTGACCAAATACATACACATTTGACTAAATACATACATATTTGACCAAATACATACACATTTGACTAAATACATACACATTTGACTAAATACATACATATTTGACTAAATACATACACATTTGACTAAATACAAACACATTCTACTAAATACATACATATTTGACTAAATACATACACATTTGACTAAATACATACATATTTGACTAAATACATACACATTTGACTAAATACATACACATTTGACTAAATACATACATATTTGACCAAATACATACACATTTGACTAAATACATACACATTTGACTAAATACATACATATTTGACCAAATACATACACATTTGACTAAATACATACACATTTGACTAAATACATACACATTTGACTAAATACATACACATTTGACCAAATACATACATATTTGACTAAATACATACACATTTGACTAAATACATACATATTTGACTAAATACATACACATTTGACTAAATACATACATATTTGACTAAATACATACACATTTGACTAAATACATACATATTTGACTAAATACATACACATTTGACTAAATACATACATATTTGACTAAATACATACACATTTGACTAAATACATACACATTTGACCAAATACATACATATTTGACCAAATACAAACACATTCTACTAAATACATACACATTTGACTAAATACATACACATTTGACTAAATACATACATATTTGACCAAATACATACACATTTGACTAAATACATACACATTTGACTAAATACATACATATTTGACTAAATACATACACATTTGACCAAATACATACATATTTGACTAAATACATACACATTTGACTAAATACATACATATTTGACTAAATACATACACATTTGACTAAATACATACATATTTGACTAAATACATACACATTTGACCAAATACATACATATTTGACCAAATACAAACACATTCTACTAAATACATACATATTTGACCAAATACATACACATTTGACTAAATACATACATATTTGACTAAATACATACACATTTGACTAAATACATACATATTTGACTAAATACATACACATTTGACTAAATACATACATATTTGACTAAATACATACACATTTGACCAAATACATACACATTAGACCAAATACATACACATTTGACTAAATACATACACATTTGACCAAATACATACATATTTGACTAAATACATACACATTTGACTAAATACAAACACATTCTACTAAATACATACATATTTGACTAAATACATACACATTTGACTAAATACATACACATTTGACTAAATACATACACATTTGACTAAATACATACACATTTGACCAAATACATACACATTTGACCAAATACATACACATTTGACTAAATACATACACATTTGACTAAATACAAACACATTCTACTAAATACCTACAGATTTGACTAAATACATACACATTTGACTAAATACATACACATTCTACTAAATACATACATATTTGACCAAATACATACACATTTGACTAAATACAAACACATTCTACCAAATACATACATATTTGACTAAATACATACTCATTTGACTAAATACATACACATTCTACTAAATACATACACATTTGACCAAATACATACACATTTGACCAAATACATACACATTTGACTAAATACATACACATTTGACTAAATACAAACACATTCTACTAAATACCTACAGATTTGACTAAATACATACACATTTCACTAAATACATACACATTCTACTAAATACATACACATTCTACTAAATACAAACACCATCTACTAAATAAATACACATTCTACTAAATACCTACCGGTACACATTCTACTAAATACATATACATTCTACTAAATACATACAGGTACACATTCTACTAAATACATTTACATTCTACTAAATACATATACATTCTACTAAATACATATACATTCTACTAAATACATATACATTCTACTAAATACATATACATTCTACTAAATACATATACATTCTACTAAATACATATACATTCTACTAAATACATATACATTCTACTAAATACATACACATTCGACTAAACATTCCCCTGACAAAATTCCTCTCATTAAAGAAATAGAGCTACATAAGTACTCTCCAAATCAGTGTGCAATGTTACATCAAAGGCTCTAATAGTAATTCTACATTTACATAAAACGTACAAAAAAAAACAACAAAAAAAACCAAAAAACAAACAAACAACCTTTTTGGAATGTTAAGATGTTATGTGTGTGTGGGAGGCAGCCCATTGGGTGTTTGGAGACAGGTTGTCTGATCTGTACAAAATAGGACCTGTTCTCAGTCTATTACGTTAAAACTTTTGCTGTGAACGTTGTCATCAAGTTAAAATGCTTCTGCTGAATTTATTTTACAATTCAATGTATCATCATTTTTGTGTGTGGCGAGAAGAATTTTAGTGGAATTTTGTTTTTGGCCAAGTACAAGCCTTGACGTTCCCTGTGTTTGACATGTCTAATGGTTGGACTTGTTGGTGAATAATGCATTTAATGACTGCTTTTTTCAATGTTGTCCAGGGAGTATTACTGGGCCAACTATGCCACTGGCTTGGGCGCATCACTTCATGAACTAGGGCATACATTTGACTTGGCTCATACTCCTTCAGGAATTATGGCCCGAGGTTTTGATGATCTCCACAAGGTAGGGGGATATGGGGGTGGGGGCTTCCAGGGTCTTTTCAGTCATCTTACCTTGCACTGTGTCAAATAATCCTTTTTTGTTAAAACTATTTGACTTAGACAATTAGTTTTGATGAAATATTTGACTTGGACAATTATTTGTAATGAACATTAGACTTGGACAATTATTTGTAATGAACTATTAGACTTGGACAATTATTTGTAATGAACTATTTGACTTAGTCAATTACTTTTGATGAACTATTTGACAGACATTTATTTGTGATGCACTATTTGACTTAGACAATAATTTGTGGTGAACTATTTGACTTAGACACGTAGTTGTGGTGAACTATTAGACTTAGACAATTATTTTTGATGAACTATTTGACTTAGACAATTAGTAGTGATAAACTATTTGACTTAGATAATTATTTATGGTTCCTATATTGTAAAGGTCAGTACAGATTTAAACTATGATGTAGATCTGTGCTTCTCAAATTACGTTACAGGTGTTTAGGAAAGCTCTGAAAAGATATTCAACTAAGAAATTGTAGAACTGGCTTTGATCGATTAGAAGATTGATGTTTAAAAGTAGCATATAATTAGAAAAAATCTGATTAGGAAGTAAGTCTAATCAGGTTTGAATGTCTCTCCATAGGTGTTCACCGTCCAACGGAAGCGTAAAGGTCGCCACCAGCATAGGTCGGACCGACATCGTCAGCGCTACAACAGTGGTGGCAGCAGCAACTCTGAAGTTTCCCGGACACCGTCCACTAGCAGCATTGATGACTCATCTTCTTTAGGTAGCAATATTCCATAGCAATGGGTGGACTGGTATTCACAATAAGCAGCATTCAATATCACAGTAGCAATCTGGATGTTAAAAAAAAAACTTCTTCAGGTTTTTGCCTAACCCTGTGTGTATTTCTTATTGCTACCCGAATGCAGTCCTCCACATATTACATCACAAACTCTGGCTAGACATATGTATATTTAAAAAAAAAAAAATCTCTGTCCTTATTGATTTGAGCTGAGATGTTGTTTTTTGATCTAGCAGGCAGTAGCTGTGATGGACATGGTGCTAGTGTAGGTGCTGTGGCCATCAGTCCCCAGAGTGCTGCCTTGAAGAGGCAGACGGATATATGTTATGGCAGCCCTAACAAACAGGTACGTGCGATAAATGTAAATAGACTGCTCATACCACTAATATTCCATGTCATCAGATGTGTACATGTGTATACACTAAATGTAAATATACTTTTTTATACCACTGATATTCCATGTCATAAGATGTGTATGTGTGTATGAATTAAGTGTAAATATACTCTCATACCACTAATATTCCATGTCATCAGATGTGTACGTGTGTATACACTAAATGTAAATATACTTTCTCATACCACTAATATTCCATGTCATCAGATATGTACATGTGCATACACTAAATGTAAATATACTTTCTTATACCACTGATATCCATGTCATAAGATGTGTACATGTGTATACACTAAATGTAAATATACTTTCTTATACCACTGATATTCCACGTCATAAGATGTGTATGTGTGTATACACTAAATGTTAATATACTCTGTCATACCGCAAAAATTCCATGTCATTAGATGTGTATGTGTGTATAAAATATATGTTTATATACTCTATTATACCGCTAATATTCCATGTCATTAGATGTGTACATGTGTATACTGTACAGGTTGATAGTCTTGATGATCTATAACTTCTCAGCAAATGTCTTAGAGATAAAATCACCTTGTTAAATCTTAAACATAAATGATAGCAAATATTTCTGAATATTTATTTTATACTAGAGAGACTATGGGGTCTATCTTTTAAAAGTACCGGTATCACACAAGCAAGCATAGTGTTAAATGAAACATTTAAAACTATGAGAAAGATATTTTCTCAGTTGGTAAATATTTGTACATTTCTTAAAGTTGCATTTCTTATTTTCCTATGACTTTGTTGTAAGATTGACGGAGTGTCTGTACAGCCGTTGTGCTGAGTTTGTTGTAAGGTTGACGGAGTGTCTATACAGCGGTTGTGCTGCTATAAAAACTCTTGTAGCTCAACCGGTGTTTGTTCTATAACATAGAATTCTAATCACAGCCTGGTGTCTTGCAGATCCTGGCCAGTAGTGAGAGAGTCTACATCGCCCCACCTCCACTTGTGGTCAGTGTAGAGCCAGGCTTCAAGCAATGGTCTGCACCGACCACCATGACATTCTCTGTGAAAAACTATGACGGCAGCGAGACTCGACAAACTATCCTTGAAGGGGAGACAGTGGTAGCCAAGGATTTGACCAGTAAGAGCTCAATAGGTAAGGGTCTAGGATGAATGAGGACAGTGGCATACCCAGGGCGTAGAACATGGCAGGGAACACACAGGATGTACCAGAGGCAGGAAACATGATATAGCTGGGGCAGAGAACATGGTACAGACCTGTTTACTCTTACCATTTTGGAGTAAAATGTACGATTTTGAGATGTCTTTTACGACTATACGCTGAGACCTTACGGCAAAAGTTGGGCACTTTTTTATCTTCAATATTGCACTGTAGGTAAATATATAGTCAGTCATCTAATGTGAGGAGTGCCATTTCTTTGACATGGGATGCACTGTGTCTTTGTTTATTTACTTTCTCAATACAGTGTTGTTTGATTTTTGAGATGACAAATTACTATTCTGACACTATTTGGGGGTTCCAGTGTAACCAGGTCAGCAGAATGCTCTGATTGCAACCTAATAAGGGGACAAAAAGGTATACCTGGGGCCAAGGCACATGGTATACCTGATGATAGGGAACATCATTAAGCTGGTTCAGGAAACATGATATACCTGGGAAAATGAACATGGTTTAACTGTGGGCAGGGAACATGGCATGAGGCAGGGAATATGGTATACCTGAGGGGTAAGGTACATGGTATAGCTGGGGGCTGGACATTTTTTTATCTGGGGCAGGGAACATGGTATAGCTGTAGGCAGGGAACATGGTTTAGCTGGTGGCAGGGAACATTATTTATCTGAGAGCAGGGCTAAGAAATAAAAACTTAGATAATTATGTGGGTCATGGTTTATATATTCTGTGGAACAATTCATTCCCATGTCGGATAACAGATTATATTATCCATCAATAAGACATTGGATAGTAGGATAATGCATTGAAGTTCAGCTGTTGCATTAAATGGATTAAATTGTCCGTACTCTGCGTTGGATATCTTTAAAGAGTGTCTAAGATACTTCCACTAAATGTTAACACTATCCGTATCTCCTTCCAGATCGCAGACCATCATCCGTGTCATTAGCCTCAATAGGATCATCTTCATCCTTGTCACCAACCTCGCCAGGACCCTCCACCCTCCCAAACTCCCCCGAAGACCCACCTTCCTCCTCCGATTTGACTATCACGTCAGAAGTCAGTTTTGTTGACTCAGGTGCTCACTGGTACAGATCATCGGCAGTTGTACTGCGTTTTCACAAGTAAGTCTTATATATATCTCAGCAGTTGTACTGTGCTGTCACAAGTGTTTCAGCCTTGTCTATACCTAGGATTAATGCATATAATATCTATTGATTTTATAGTGCTCTATGCAGAATAAAATGGCTTCACCGAGTTAACCTACTAAGGCATGCATTCACTGATTATGATAATAAGAACTAGCAGATTGCATACCAACACACAACATAACATCTCATTCAGTTTGGTTTGTCACACAACACTGCAAATGTCTCTGTCAATGTTAATGTTCAGCTCATTTAACTTGTGTCAAGGGAGTAGACGAGACTTAAGAACTTTTTGGGAAACTATTTCTGTTCACAGGTGGTTTAACAGACAAGATCCCAACGACCCCAGAAAAATCCCTACATTACAAGGGTGAGTAGAAAGTTCATCATCTCTCAGTTACTGAAAAGCTTTGTAATAGGGATTTTAAATCTCTGTAATTTGCCTTCAGCATTTAGCTATTATGACAGCATGGCAGCCTGGCATATGTCTAACATTGAAACTACTCAAGAATTCATTAAAATAACATTTTATCTTTTTTCTTACTGTTTTCTGTGAGTCCACATTACCTTGCCCAGCACTCCTTGAATAACTTGCATAGTACATCCTGAAAACCTTGCAAGTACTCCTTGAAACCCTTGCCAAGTACTCACTGAAAACTTTTCAAGTACTCACTGAAAAACTTTCCAGACACTCCCTGAAAACCTTACCAAGTACTCTCTGAAAACCTTACCATGTACTCCCTGAAAACCTTACCAAGTACTCTCTAAAAACCTTACCAAGTACTCTCTGAAAACCTTACCAAGTACTCTCTGAAAACCTTACCAAGTACTCCCTGAAAACCTTACCAAGTACTCTCTGAAAACCTTACCAAGTACTCTCTGAAAGCCTTAACAAGTACTCTGAAAACCTTACCAAGCACTCTCTGAAAACCTTACCAAGTACTCCCTGATAACCTTACCAAGTACTCTCTGATGAAAACCTTACGCGAATTCTCCTTTCAAAGACTCTTTAAATCTTCAATCACTGTTTCCAGAGCTCTCATCAAAAGTCCATCTGGACTTCGCATCATTGAGCTGCGTACTGACCCTGAGGGCTCCATATTTCATCACTGGGAGTTTTTGAACCCCGCACCCCCCACAGAATTTGTATTGCGAAGGTCAAAGGTAACCAACATGTCACCAGAGATCAGCACCGTCACCATTATGGCAGAGGACAGTTATGGTAACATCATGAAGAAGAGGTTCAAGGTTGAGGATTTTGCCTGAGTTCATTAACTTGTCTCAATGTCTTACATCAAATTCATTCTGCTAGAAAATGTAATATTGTATATTAGCAGCTACAAGCATTGGTGTCAATAGTATGTATATTGCTGGTGTTTATGTATATATGTATATGAAAAAAACGGTTGTTTTCAAACCTATGCGTATACAAAGTGATTTTTAAATTTGTTTGGATAAAATGCATGTTTGCCTCTTAGAGGGGAAATTCAGCTGAGAAGTCCCAGTCTACGAATCTGGGTTTAGACTCAAGCATCATTGATGTGCATAGAACAAATACTAGATCTGACAACATGCTCCATCTGGTTTTTGTCTTCTAGGCAGAGTCCAGTCCTGTGTCATGTCAAATGTTGGGTTAAGTTTTCCGTGACTGTCCATCAGATGGCAGCACCAGTCAAATGTCTGCAGTGTTTCTTTGATTAGCACCTAACCCCCCCCCCCCCCCCCCCCACCCAACACACACCCACACAAACACACAACATACACAGTTTAACAATGGCAATCTCTGTGTGCAGAATCTTTGCGCTTAAATGCACACGTTCATATGCTGATCTACACCTTAAAAAAATGGGCTGAGCCTGGTGCAGTTTTTGTACACCTGGCCCTGGTCCGAGTATTTTTAGAAAATACACTCACATAGTGTTACAAAAAAAAAGAAAAAAAGTTATCTTGTGATTTTCTATAAATAGAATGTTTTCCACCCAATGGGGGAGAATTGAAAAGTGCATGACAAAGGAATCAAAGTTAAAGACTTCAATACACTAATAGCTTAATACTATAATCCTAACCCAGAGGCGTACCACACCAGAATTATACATTGAAATTGACCAACAGGTGTTGAGAAAAGGGGGGGGGGGCAGAGTTTTTTTGTGGATTAAAAAAAAGGTGTTGGTACTGTAATTGTATAGAGGGTGGGTGGAAGCAGATATAATGATTAAGAAGGATTGAGGGTTCTATAGAGGGTGGGTGGAAGCAGATATAATGATTAAGAAGGATTGAGGGTTCTATAGAGGGTGGATGGAAGCAGATATGAAGATTAAGAAGGATTGAGGGTGGGTGGAAGCAAATACAATGATTAAGAAGGATTGAGGGTGGGTGGAAGCAGATATAATGATTAAGAAGGATTGAGGGTGGGTGGAAGCAGACACAATGATTAAAAAGGATTGAGGGTGGGTGGAAGCAGATATAATGATTAAGAAGGATTGAGGGTGGGTGGAAGCAGATACAATGATTAAGAAGGATTGAGGGTGGGTGGATGCAGATATAATGATTAAGAAGGATTGATGGTTCTATAGAGGGTGGGTGGAAGCAGATATAATGATTAAGAAGGATTGAGGGTTCTATAGAGGGTGGGTGGAAGCAGATATAATGATTAAGAAGGATTGAGGGTTCTATAGAGGGTGGGTGGAAGCAGATATAATGATTAAGAAGGATTGAGGGTTCTATAGAGGGTGGGTGGAAGCAGATAGAATGATTAAGAAGGATTGAGGGTTCTATAGAGGGTGGGTGGAAGCAGATATAATGATTAAGAAGGATTGAGGGTTCTATAGAGGGTGGGTGGAAGCAGATATCATGATTAAGAAGGATTGAGGGTTATATAGAGGGTGGGTGGACGCAGATATAATGATTAAGAAGGATTGAGGGTTCTATAGAGGGTGGGTGGAAGCAGATATAATGATTAAGAAGGATTGAGGGTTCTATAGAGGGTGGGTGGAAGCAGATATAATGATTAAGAAGGATTGAGGGTTCTATAGAGGGTGGGTGGAAGCAGATATAATGATTAAGAAGGATTGAGGGTTCTATAGAGGGTGGGTGGAAGCAGATATAATGATTAAGAAGGATTGAGGGTTCTATAGAGGGTGGGTGGAAGCAGATATAATGATTAAGAAGGATTGAGGGTTCTATAGAGGGTGGGTGGAAGCAGATATAATGATTAAGAAGGATTGAGGGTTCTATAGAGGGTGGGTGGAAGCAGATATAATGATTAAGAAGGATTGAGGGTTCTATAGAGGGTGGGTGGAAGCAGATATAATGATTAAGAAGGATTGAGGGTTCTATAGAGGGTGGGTGGAAGCAGATATAATGATTAAGAAGGATTGAGGGTTCTATAGAGGGTGGGTGGAAGCAGATATAATGATTAAGAAGGATTGAGGGTTCTATAGAGGGTGGGTGGAAGCAGATATAATGATTAAGAAGGATTGAGGGTTCTATAGAGGGTGGGTGGAAGCAGATATAATGATTAAGAAGGATTGAGGGTTCTATAGAGGGTGGGTGGAAGCAGATATAATGATTAAGAAGGATTGAGGGTTCTATAGAGGGTGGGTGGAAGCAGATATAATGATTAAGAAGGATTGAGGGTTCTATAGAGGGTGGGTGGAAGCAGATATAATGATTAAGAAGGATTGAGGGTTCTATAGAGGGTGGGTGGAAGCAGATATAATGATTAAGAAGGATTAAGGGTTCTATAGAGGGTGGGTGGAAGCAGATATAATGATTAAGAAGGATTGAGGGTTCTATAGAGGGTGGGTGGAAGCAGATATAATGATTAAGAAGGATTGAGGGTTCTATAGAGGGTGTGTGGAAGCAGATGGAATGATTAAGAAGGATTGAGGGTTCTATAGAGGGTGGGTGGAAGCAGATAGAATGATTAAGAAGGATTGAGGGTTCTATAGAGGGTGGGTGGAAGCAGATATAATGATTAAGAAGGATTGATGGTTCTATAGAGGGTGGGTGGAAGCAGATATAATGATTAAGAAGGATTGAGGGTTCTATAGAGGGTGGGTGGAAGCAGATATAATGATTAAGGAGGATTGAGGGTGGGTGGAAGCAGATAGAATGATTAAGAAGGATTGAGGGTTCTGGTTGGTAGCAGTCTTCATTTTTCTGATACCTGTGTAGCATATTACTTATATTAAATATTGTAAATATTTATATCATGGCAATACCATTGCTAGCCTTCCTTCAGTTAAGTCAAATGCTTCACTTATTAAATGCACATAAACATTGGCAACTCAGTTTCATCAGCCAGACAGCATGTGAAATGAAATAGTATTTGTAAATAGAAGGTCCCTGTGGCCATAAACAAACATAGGCTAGGTCAAATAATTAAATAATTAAAATATAATTAAAGCAAAATATGCAGCAAGTAAATTAATATTGTCATAGTCTCATTTAGCTTACATTTAGTTTCGCACCAATTGCTAGTAAGTTTTCTATTATTATTTATTGAAAGGTTAAATGTACAAAATATTACGTAAAGAAAGATATACTGGTTCTATACATGCCCTTTTCATTACTCCCCATTGGGTGGATCACATCTTAGAAAATGAGAAGATTGTTTTTTTTTGTTTTTTTAAACACCCTGACCTGGTTCTGTTTTTTTGCTGGGTCTGGGTATCTGCCGGGTGTGATAATACTTGGCATTATTCTGGTTATCTGGCTCAGTACCTAGCTCAGCCCTAATTAGAAATTGTAGTATTTAACATAGGACATTATAGAACTAACACAAAAACAGTTGGGGAAATTTGGTGTTTCAAACAACCAGTAGACTATATTTCTTTAGACATCAGCCAGTATATATAAAAGATATATCAATATTTTTATCTTAAAATGGTTCATTAAGCTTGTAATTGTCTGCCTCGGATAAAAATTTTCACACAGAGATTCAAGAATTTTTAATAACAATAATATACATTTAAAAAAAAAAAAAAAAAAAAAAAAAAAATGGAAAAAATTTAAAAATTTACAAAAAAAAAAAAAAAAAAAAATGGTTGAGTCGGATAACGTACGTTCAACGACCGTCTGTCAGTTGTTTGTACACAATTAACAATCCGTGTGTGTACAGCAAGTAACAGAAATATCCCCTAGATAAAAAAAATTGAGCCCTANAAACTATACTGTGTGTACCAGGTGTTAACCATGCTGATCAAAGTAACACTGTGTGTATTAGGTATAAACTATACTGTGTGTACCAGGTGTTAACCATGCTGATCAAAGTAACACTGTGTGTATTAGGCATAAACTATACTGTGTGTACCAGGTGTTAACCATGCTGATCAAAGTAACACTGTGTGTATTAGGCATAAACTATACTGTGTGTACCAGGTGTTAACCATGCTGATCAAAGTAACACTGTGTGTATTAGGCATAAACTATACTGTGTGTACCAGGTGTTAACCATGCTGATCAAAGTAACACTGTGTGTATTAGGCATAAACTATACTGTGTGTACCAGGTGTTAACCATGCTGATCAAAGTAACACTGTGTGTATTAGGCATAAACTATACTGTGTGTACCAGGTGTTAACGACACTGTATTTTACCAGGTGTAAACTATACTGTGTATATTATGTTTAAACAACACTGTATTTTACCAGGTGTAAACAACACTGTGTACCAGGTGTAAACAACACACTGAGCCAGGTGTAAATTTGTGATATTTGGTTTCTGTTGTGTGGTCTCACTAAAGATTAATTTAAATGACATTATAACAACATAGTTTTATTTACAGCAGCTTTTAATATGTCTTAAAATGGATTGTCACTTGATATACAGGTGTTAGATAGTCAACATTCTATGTGTTGACTTTCCCCTTACATTTAGCTATTACAGAAGTCAAAATGCTACAACTTGTACACAGTAAAAATGCACTTCTCTAACCCCCACAAGAAAATAAGATTGTCTTATAATATTTTGATGTCCCGTTTATTTCAAACAAAATAAGGCCCCATCTTGTTTTTGTAATCAGCAAAGAAGATGGACTTTGATTTCTTGGAGCTTGTATTTAGTGTTGTGTCCCAAAGGTTGTGCACCTCTGATAACTTTGCTCACTGCCATTACTTTGTACAAGCGTCTCAACTTGGCTCACTGCCATTACTTTGTACATACGTCTCATCTGTTGCTCAAAAGCTTAACAAGTCATCCCATGAGTTTCAGTTTCTTTTGTTCAACTACCTCATTATGGTGCAATTTGTAAACCCAAATAGCTTGAACATTAAATCTAACAGCTTTATTATCAAATCTTATAGCTTTATTATCAAATCTAATAGCTCAATCATCAAATCAAATAGCCTAGTCATCAACATCAAATCTAATAGTTCAATCATAAAAATCAAACCTAACACAACTGCTTCCTTTTAACTCACCAGTGTAATCAAATCTGCCACCCACATCTTTACATTCTAAACCATAATCAACTAAGCTAAACCACATCTTCAGTGCGTCTCAAACCAGGTTTCTTGGAACCTCAGTATTCCTCAAGAAATCTTGTTTTCCTTGAGAAATAGTGATGTAATATAAAGTCTTATACAATATCAACCTAACTCAACTACTGTCCCTACAATATCAACCTAACTCAACCACTGCCCCGTACAATATCATCCGCATTTAACGAATGACCTCATTTATTACCCTGCACCTAAGCTCAATGTTATTTGTCCACTTATACATTTACTAAACCACTAAATCTCTACTTCTAGTCCTTCTCACAAATACCTCAAACCTTATTATTACTTATTATCCAGCCAATGTATTCATTGTTTACATTGTATAACATGCACATCTTGCCCCTCTCAGTGGAACATAACCCACTTCTAACCACTCAATTTGACATTCAATGAGACAGAGACGAATTGAGAAGGATAGTTTACATGTCATCTGTGGCGCCCCAACGGTTCAAGGACTAAGGGACATGATGATGATGAAAATAGTACTTAATTATGTCTTATCACGGTCGAGCGCAGTTTTTGTGTTTCGGGGATTATTGGAAACTCCTGTTATCCCAACCGACCCCGTTTTATATTTCTTTATTATAATTGTTGAAGGCGGTGCGCAAGGCACACAGCACTGGTTTATAACAAACACCGGTACACATGTCCAACTTCTGGCCCACAAAATGTAGATACTGGCGCCAAAAAAAAGTGTGACATTGGTGTTTAATTTTTAATAGATGTTTTTGTAACTTTTAACATAAAACAAATACCAACTAAAATATTTCTAAAATTTGTTATGTATATCAGACCTGTTTACTCGTAAAATTTTGGTGCACACTGTACGATTTTGAGGTGTATAGACTGTTTATACTGTATGTTTAGTTTTTACTAAAAATATAACATATTGAGCGATTTTTGTGATGATATTGTACGATTTTTAAGAGTTTTAGGGTAAACAGGTCTGGTATATTAAAAAAATCGAATTCCATGTTTCCTCTTTGGTTCTTAATAGAATTTTCTAAACGGCTGCGCCAATGCACTTGGTCAATGCTCCTGCTATAACCACTGAGACAATTTTAGCCACTCTTAAACAATGGCAATGTAGGATGAAGGTTACTTTTTGTTGGAGACACCCCGATTAGCATATTCTAGCAGATTTAGGTCAGGGCTGTCTGGTGAAGAAAGTGAATCATGTTTCTTGCATAGATGTGGGAATTTCAGATACTTTAGTTTTGCCGCATACTGTTGCTGATATTTTTATATTGCAGAAGATGTCATGAGGCGGTCCCATATTTATTGCACCACCCTGTGCATTGCAGAATACATGGCAGCAAAGATTTGCCTCAGATTTTATTCTCTGTGCAATTGATTTAATCTTTGATGTGAGCAGAAATAAAATCCAGCCCTCCCGGTACTCCTGAGAGGACTTTAAAATATCACGCTGTTTAGTTACAAAGGACAATACAGGACAATAAGCACCATACTGTATATTTTAAACACTAACATTTTTCAACACAACTGATGGTTGTGAGTGAGAGTGTTAGGTTATTCCCTGATCCCAGTTGTTAGTTCTGACAAACTGAGGCTCTACTGTATTTAGAGAAAAAATAAATTTTGTTGATTTTTCAGTGTTGACTGTTGAAAGGTTTTGATGGCATTTTTTTAAAAACCAAACTTTTGAACCTGATTGCTGTCCAATGTTACAATCTATCGCTATCATCACTTATCAACATGAAGGCTTACTTCTAGTCTTTTGAGAAATGCTTTAAACGTTTATCAACCAAGATTTTTTGTCCAGATGCAAGATTGGTGCCAAAGGCTTTTGGAAGAAACTCAATTTAAAGTGTGAATCAAAGCATTTCATTCACAAGAAATGATGTAGGATAATTAGCTTGTAGCACCCCAGTTGGAAAACAACACCCTTCTATCTCTCCAACTCAACCCCTTTCCCCATGCTCTATACACATCTCTTTATTTTCCTATCTCCCCATGCTGGGGTTGGCTATGGCTATCATTATTTGTGTCAATTACTTGTGTATTGGCTCCAGGCTTGTCATCTTGTTGAACATTGCTTGAAGCTCTAGTCCCAACTATTGATGTACTTTATTCCACCTCAGATACTTGACAATAATAATGTTCACCTTGGACCACTCTTAGTCCACAGCCAGTCCGCAGCAGTAGATTAATTGTCCTCAAAGTATATATTCCTTACAACTGAAGATATTTTTTTAAAATGTATATTTTACAATACACCTATATATTCACCTCCCATTTCACCCTATCATTGGAATGATCACCCCTTGTCTTCCAGAGAAATTACAAAATACAGATTATATTCTAATAATTCAGAAATTTAAAAAAACGCAGGATAGGGGAACACCTGGAGGAAAAAAAAAGAGAGAACATGCGAAAAGTGTTCTTTAGAGAACAATTAAAACAAAAAAAAGAATTGATACAGCTGTAATGTTCTGGAGTTGAGGTTTTTCCCTTACCTGATTTTTTAAAATTTCCAAATGTATTAACCTGATGGCAGATCTGCCCCCTTATTATTCCAATCCCATGTTTAAACATTTTAAAACCAATCTTTCTAAGTTTGCATACACTTGGTGTTGACTACCCAGTACGGTCATCCTATTTAATAATACTGTTGTGCTATTGTCCTTTAACCTTCATATTTTTATGGACACTGTCTAGTAAAATTTTCAGGATTTTACCTTGTCATCTAATTGTAAAAAAAAACATTCATCTTACACTAGTGTTAATAAGGAAATGATACAAACATTTGCACCAAGATATGCATGTTATTGTTATATGAGACTTAGGATAAGACACAAATGAACACAACTTACCCATCAATGTGGGCCCACCCCCCCCCTGAACTATGGATAGGTTATCAGAACTGCACCCATACTCTTGCCTATACTACATTCTCAACTGAAGAAACAGAAGGCTAGTCTTAATTCTAAGGAAAATAAACAGGAATGTTTAAAAAAAGTAGTTTTTAAAGTAGGTCTAACAATACAGCTGTTGAAAATATTGTCTAACATGAGTGAATTCTTATTTCTTACAACAATTGAAAGATAGTTTTATGAGTTTTATTTCCTACAACTATTGAAAGTGAATTTTATGAGTTTTTGCTGTTTTGTCAGGAGATGTGATCATTTCTAAGCATAACTACTTTCTTTGTCTTTAGATGCTATTTTCCCACTGGTTAAACACCATTTCATTTCTTGTCAGACTGTCTCCATGAGATAGATAGTCGGACCACAGGATGCATTAAGTATAGCAACCATATAATACAAATAGTAAAACCACATGATCCAATAGTATAACCACATGATACACAAATAACCACCTAATACAGATAGTATAACCACATGATGCATATATATTATAATCACATGCTGCACATATTACCACATGATACAGATGGTATAACCACAAGATACGCATATTAATACCATGTAATGCAGATGCTATATGAGATGGTATAACCACCTGAACCAATGGGCTACGTTCAAATTTTTGTAAAACAAAGTAGCTTGCCTACTTTTACCAATTTGGGTTGTTTCCAAAATCATGTTACTTGTTTCTAAACTCGATTCCAGTAAGTTAAGTAGGGGTTAGTTAAAACAGACCGAGCAATTTAGTTTTTAAAATAAAAGTTATACTTTTACTCTGAATGTTTACTTAGCCAAACCATGACAACCACAAATGATATGAAAGCGGAAATGATATGCTCTTTTCTCTCCGAAAATAAATGTTTTTCCTTCGTGAGTGTATCCCTTTAGTAAGACAATCTAAATGAACCCTATTAGTATTTAATAATACTTTATTTTGCATTGAGTTATAGTTCATAGATTCAGATGAAACTGGAGGCACGAGTTGAAGACCTGAGATCAGAGTTTAGGAGTTGGACTTTTGGTTTTGATGCATGGACATAATTAATATTTGACTTAAACTGCATTGGTTAACATTATTATTGTACACGTTTTTTTGTTACATTATGGATGTAGCAGACTACGAAGTAGCGTGGCAAAAAGCTATTTTGGTTTCCTAAAATAAGTTATTTAACTACCTCTTACGAAATTGGTGGCATTATTAATGACTGAATCAATTTGTATGGTTTGTGTTATGCACATCCAGTATTTTACTGTGCCAAAACAGCAGACCAAAGGGAATTGTTTGATTTATTCTTGTACTTTACTTTTTTTTGTGTGATCAAAACTAATCACTCCCAAATCATAAACAACAACAAAATTTTTTTCCAGGCTTAGGGTGTCGCACTGTTTAAGTTTAATCATTTATTGTATTGGCTAATGTGTCTGTCCACCCCAGTGGTTGGCACCTTTTTTTGAGAGAGAAGCCATTTTATAAATTATATCTGCTAAGAAAATATTTGTGAAGCTGCAGGCAGGGGCAGATTTTTCAAATGTCATTAGAGATACCGGTATTTAAATAAATACATAAAAAAGAGCCCGGTCTGTTTCTTCAAAGAGTTGGGTATGGACCTGGAGCCAGATCGCGGCTCTTTAGCAGCTCGGCCACAAGTCGGTTTTGACTCTGAAAAACTGGTTCTTGACAAGAAATTTGGCTCTAAAAAATGTAATAGTCCTGCTGCTGATTTTTGGCTCTTTTGACTAATGAGTTTGCTGACCACTGGTCAACCTAAATATCAAATTTCTGTGGGCTTTTTTTCAAAGGCACATAACTTAGTCTCACTCCATCAAAGTTTGGTGTACCCTCAGTTTGACCTATTTTGAAATATTTTAAGTTAAAATTTCCAACTAACTCAAGAATAAACATAGCCAGTTGCTTAGTTTTTGGTCATATAAATGTTCTTATTCTGGCCATTTTTTCATCAAATGTATGCCATTTAAATTTGTAATATTTCACCAAATTTTGCCCCCCTCCCCCCCCAACCACCTGTATTTTTTTGATCATGCAAATCTAGTGATCTATATAATGTTGTATTAAGCATAATGTTAGTACTGGCTGTAACTGATCTCCTCTGCTACATGTCTACATTTATAGTTAGCCTGTGTCTGGTAATTTTCTCAATATACTAAACATGCTGTGGTAACACTGTCAGATAAGAGCCCTGTTTAAAACAATCTTAGATATTTTCTGTTTAATGGCAGCCTGATATCAGCTGATGTGTGACAGTCTGATAACAAAGTTATATGTGATTCTTATGGATATACACATTTTCATAGATTCGCCATATTTATATACGTATAGCATTTTATTTATAATGTTTTAACATTTCTGCGGTGATATATTTATGTGAATTCTAATTATATTTCTTGGCTTTTGTCTTTATTATGTTTCTACACTTCTTAACTAACATGGGCTCACTTTAATCCTGTACTATATTCTTAATACTAAAAATAAAAGTATTAACAATATTTTCTATTAAATTATTTTTATTCCTTTGGTAACTTGTTTTTTTCAGTTTCCAATTAAAATTTTTTCTATAATTAAAGGTGATTAAGGCTATTTTTATAGAGCAAATTTATTAATTATTTCAGTTGTTTTATAGAAATTTCTGTTTTGGGTCTATATACAAATTTTATAATTCATGCTAACATTTTGTCTTCTATTTTATCTTCTAGACTTGTAAGTAATAAAGAAAAGATAATTAAAAAAATTCTAATTGTATGCAAATATATTTTAGTTGTTTATTCAATTAAAATTCCACAATAATGACTGGATTTGTTCTGTAAACTCATTTGTAATAAACATGTAAATTCACCAGACAATTTCAATGTACAACATACAACTTTTTTTAAAAAGAAAGAAACAAATAGAACCAAATGCTGGCATAGGTTTAACATAACTATAACTAAACAAAAAAGTTTTGATTTTTAAAAATAACACAAAGGAAAATTTTATAATTCATGGGATTTGAACGACATTTACTTGTAATACAAATGTAAAAAGGTTGATTTCTTCACTGATGATTTAAATAACATTAAATTAACAAGAGAGGTCAGGCAACTAACAAGACGCCTGAAAAAAGAAAGGTGGCAAGAAACATGCAAAAGTCTCAACCTAACAAATGAGGGACAAGGAAACAATCCCATAAAGCCTGGGAAGATAAAAAGAATAATAAACGATAAGGGAAAAGCAGAAACCCTCTATGGACACTTTGTCGAGGTCAACAAAGCAAAAAGATGGTCACGAGAGGGGAGACAAATTTAGACGGAAAGAAAAAGGGTCGAAAGAGAGATAGACAACGACCCAGACGATGCCATGTCTCAAAACTTCACTATGTGTGAACTGGAAGAAGCGCTAGAAAAATGTCAAAGTGGGACAGCCCCAGGTCCTGACGACTAAAAGCAAAAATCACCCTCCTAAATCTTATAAACCAGACGTGCGTATGCAAGATAGCAGAAAGAATGGTAGGCACCTAGAGAAGAGCAGCCTACTTGATAAGAACCAGGGAGGGTTCAGGAGGAAAAGAAAGGTTTACCCAAGCCACACTAGCTGTGTTCTTAGATTTAAAGCAGGCCTATGACAAAGTATGGAAAGAAGGCCTGTTCCTCAAACTGCAGAGAATTGGTGTAAGAGGAAATATGTACAGATGGCTAAAAGACTTCCTAAAAAACCTAGTGGCTAAAACATGTGTAAATGGAGAGGAGTCGCAGTATAAACCACTAGAAGAAGACCTTCCGCAAGGCTCGGCGCTTAGTTGCGTGCTGTTCCTGATCTACAAAAAGCACTCTTTGCGTATGATGTGGCAATATGGCAAACAGGTGATGATGCAGGAGAAATGGAAAAGGCGCTCCAGGAAGATCTGAACACAATTGAAAGGTACAGGAAAAAATGGAAGATAGAAGTGAACGTGCAAAAAACTACGTACACGATGTTCACCCTGTGCATGTTGATCAAGAAAGTCCCACTAAGCCTTGAATTAAGCCTGGGACCAGGAGGAAAGGTCAAAGTGTACGGAAGTCTGGAAGAATTAAGAAAGACGGCAGATTTCCTCTCCTTTGCACTAAAGGAATGGAAAAAAAAACAAAAAAACTTTATTTATGAGAGTCTGGAGTTACCGTGACAGTCCGAACGACAACGTTTAGATCGGGTAAAATAGGGGCAAATTTTGAACAAGCACACACCAAATAACGTGGGGTGGCAGTGCTTTCTAGACAAAACAGCACGCCCAAAGATTAGCTGATGGCAATGGAGGTGGGAAGTGAGTCTCCAACTCCGATGATAAGCAAGGGTACGATCCTCGGTGCGCGAGAGGAGTGAGGGGAGTAAAGGGTGACCTTGAAAACCTAGGCGAATTCGGAAGCGTCCCGAGGAGCACCGCCGATGTTGTGCATGGGCTTTGAGGGATGTGAAGAAGACATGAACCTCGCAAACTGGGTTGAGCGTTGGTCGTAAGAGCGAAAGCTCGCGACTGCCTGCTACGAATCCATTAAATCAGATATAAACAACTAGAACACAACATATGAAAGGTCAAATGATTTAATCAGTCTTTCCAGCATCTAAACAACGAGTTAAGAGTCAGTCACTATTGCAGCCAATTTTCTGCCAATGTGAGAGCTTCCAACCAAAAGGCCAACATTTTTACATGCAATGAACCCAAAACTAATTCATCCTAAACCCTGTTTCTATATGTACAGAAAAATTATTTTCATTGGAATGATTACGCTTTATAAAAGCACCGTACCAGTAGCATTACATCTGAACTTTTGAAAAAGTAACATTAAACACCCAAAATACAAATGCATCATAATTGAATTTTTAAAAAAACATTGTTAAATTAAGGACAGGTATGTCATGTACATTGAAACATTCATAGAACAGTAAGGAGGAATATAAACAATATTTTGAAGGCGTAAAACTAAATATTCAACACCTAAAATCCACATATTACTTTCAATCCTTTCACTGACTCCATCCAGTATCAATCCATTCATTTACCCACCAAATCAAATTCATTCGCTGACCTCATCACATTTATGGCGTTCTTTTTTCAGGTTCTACCTTGTTTCACACATTTCCTTCTACCTAGATCCTCATTCAGTGTTAAATCATTAGCTTATTCAGTGTTGAAAACTGACATTCTACCAGTGTTAAATCATTCAGTGACTCTATCACTGACTTGACCACATATTATCAACAATACATTTAGATTTAGTCCTGATTAACATTTACGTTTATTGCTACTCTGACTTTGTTTAAATTATCATCAGTTTCTTTACACCTGATATTTCCTTCCAATGAAAAGTTGGATCAGCTCACCAATCCATAATCAAAGTTCTTTTACTTCCATCATTTTCTACTCTACAATTTCTGACACTTTCAGCATTTCAACTACATGACATATTCAGAATTTAGTTTTGGATAATCTAAGATAAAATTTGTGCCAGCCTCTAGAGGGAATCCTAGTCTTAAGACTAAATAATTGTAAAATATTATTTTTAAAATCTAATATAAGATAAGCTTATGAAAAAGGAAGAAGAGAAGAAAAAAAAGCATGTGGGTCAGAATTCATTCAAGTATACATCACACATGGAACAGAACACTACAAGCATGTGGGTCAGAATTCATTCAAGTATACATCACACATGGAACAGAACACTACAAGCATGTGGGTCAGAATTCATTCAAGTATACATCACACATGGAACAGAACACTACAAGCATGTGGGTCAGAATTCATTCAAGTATACATCACACATGGAACAGAACACTACAAGCATGTGGGTCAGAATTCATTCAAGTATACATCACACATGGAACAGAACACTACAAGCATGTGGGTCAGAATTCATTCAAGTATACATCACACATGGAACAGAACACTACAAGCATGTGGGTCAGAATTCATTCAAGTATACATCACACATGGAACGGAACACTACCAGTCTGTAGGTTATTCAATTATACATCACACATGGAACAGAAACACTATGTAGGTAGCATGTAGGTCAGCATTCTCTCCAATCTACAGCACACAATGGAATAGGATTGTCTCAAATGATAGCAGCTAAGCAAATATGGAGATGATAGTTGAAATCATGTTTCACTCACAAAGAAATACAACTGATGTGTACGTGTAGAGAGATTCACCAACACTCGGAAAGAGTGAGATTGACTCCGAGTTTATAGAAAAATGGAAAAGTAAAGAATTATGTCTTTTCCCAGTTTTAAATGCCGTAAATGAATACTGACACAAAATGCAGTATTGAAAAAAAAAAGAGATAATTTTGCCCATTAATATAAAGTTGTCTAGCCTAAGGTTACCAGTGCTTCACTGATTTACTCCCCTGTATTAAATGATGTTCATTTCAGACATGAGCAGATTCTGGATTGTGTGGGAAATTATGACTTGAAAAGCTTGGCAAAAAACATGCCAGCATATATTTGGTGTTGCTGTAGAATTCAATGTAAATAATTTAAAAGCCTATTGAAATGATATATGCATTGTAAATTAGATATAGATTAAACTCTTTCGCTGCTGTGCAACGCACGGTACATTCATCTGCCATGCTAAAAAGCATGGGCCAACGCACTGTGTCTTGTTGCAATATCATGGTTGTTTCTTTGCTATTTCTCGGTTAAACCTTTTAAGGGTGATTTTTTAATTAAAATTTTACATAGAAGAGTGGTAATTCATTGTTTATGAGTGAAAGCAAGGTTTATTTTTTGTCATTATTTTATTAATATTCTTTGCTGTTTTTTCTTCTTTATCAATACTGTTGCTATGGCTATGGGGTGAGTAAGTTTCCTAGACAATTAACAGCTCAAAAAGCTGAATGTTTTATACTATTTCTATTGATAGTTAAGTTGATTAATATCCATTGCATTATTATTCCATAGTACTAGATTTAGATGATTTGAGTTATATCAAAGGGTTTGGGGGAAAAGAATTGTTTAGCATATTATGTTTTCACATGTTTTCAAGTTTCTTTTTTGTTAGATACTTATTTTTATTTAACTGAAGAAATAAGTTAACTTATAGTCCATTCAATTATCTTTCATTTGAATCCAAATTTAGCCTTATAAACCAAAAGATAATGTTTTAAATATTTTTTAAATAACCTCACTCTTTTTCGCTCTTTTAAATAAATTCCTCAGCAAAAGAGTTAAATATGGAAAGTCTTGTCTAAATGGACATGGTTTCTACAAGTCTTGTCTAAATGGACATGGTTGTCTATTAGAATTTTCTAAATGGACATGGTTGTCTATTAGAATTGTCTAAATGGATATAGTTTCTACAATTCTTGTCTAAATCAACATGGTTTCTATAAGTTAAATAAAAATGTTCAAAAGACTAGATAGAATGAATACAAACTATAAATATTGCAAAACAAACTCATGTCAAATATTAATAGAGAAACAACAATAACTAAACCTAAGGCTAGACCTCCTTACAACCAATTGTTGCATGTTATGAATGGAAAAGCAAGTCAGTCTGTAGTTGTGGTAAGTGTATAAATGGACAAGTCACTTGGAGATAGGCAAAGTTGGTAGCTTAGATACAAGATGACAGTTAATATTTAAACACCAAAACATGGAGAAAAAAAACTTTTTCTTACATTACAAAAGTTGATTCTATTCATACAAGACAATATTTCCTTTACTTTGTTATCCTTTTTCTGTATTTCAATAGATGACAGTAAAGGATAGGGGGAAAAAAAGAGGGCTAAATTTGAAATGAGAATTGCAACATTCCAAGTCATTTGTCCAATTAATTTAAAAGTCACTAAATGATGTGAAAAAGAGACTTAAGATTATTATAACAATGAATCAAACTAACTTGAAAAGGTATAAATCCAACAACACAAACAGAATTAAATTAATAAAACTCTCAATGACTTCAGACTTTCAAATGTTTGCCTCAAGGAAATGCATAACAAAATGGCTCTGACTGGAAAAATAAACAAATGTCAACAGGGATATCAGTCTCCACAGGAGTGTCAACAGGACACATTTCAGTTGGGACCACACCAGGAAGCTTTTATTAACGTCACAGTCTGTCCACCTGGGAACAGTTATGTGCCCCCCCCCCTCCCCCGAGGCTGGGTGTGTTTGTAGCCCGTGGCGGGTGGGTAGCTCTCATCATTCATTGTCTGTCCACCTCAAAGTGTTTATAGATGGATGTGACATAGTTCATAACTGCTTGCCAATCTGGCCTCTCCATGGAAACCATGTCGTTGATGTTCTGTGAGGAAAAGAAATAGGTCAGAGTTATTTTTAGTTTCACAACAAACTTTGGGTGATTATCAATGGCTGCATTTGACTGTAAATATTAAAACTCAAAATGATTGCATTGGACAATCAATGTCATAACTCACAATAGGTCTCATTTATTTAAGCTTGGTACATTAACAAAGCATATAGCAGAAGCAATTTTTGATGTCAGCATAAATTCAACCTATAATATAGTATAGTGATTCCACCTAACAATAATATAGTCTTGTGATTTCACCTATAATATAATATAGTGATTCCACATATAATATAAAATAGTGATTTCACCTAACTATAATATAGTATATGTGTCAACACCTATTATATATAGTGATTCAATCTATAATATGAATAAAGTATTGAGTTTCCAGCACATTAATTCAATCATTTCAATAGTACATATTGTCCATGTGTAAACTGAATCATGCCCATAACAACAGATCAATGCTTTTGATGAATGATCTCAAGAAGATCTAACAAACGATGAAGCTAATACTAATTTGGAAAAAAAAAAACTACTGATGCCAATAGTATTACTAGAAAGAAGTATTGTATGTAAATTTGTATGTAAATGTGTATGACCATGTTTATGTAAATTTGTATGATCATGTTCTATGTAAATGTGGTCGACCATGTGCTATCTAATGTGTTTGACCATGTGTTATGTAAATGTGTATGCTAGAACTGACCAGTGTAGCTTTGATGCCCACACTCTCTCCTGCTGTGAAGGCCAGGGTGAAGTTTTGTCTCTGTGGAGAACAATGGATAACATGAAAACAACAGTCCAATGATGTTAACACAGGCAATGTTGATACACTGATGATGATGTTACATGGGAAATGATGTTACACTTGCATTGATGTTACATGCCAATGATGTTACACTGATAAAGTTGCACAGGCAATTTCTGATACACGGGAAATGATGTTACATGGGCAATGATGTTTTATGGGTAGTGATGTTACACTGGCTTTGATGTTACATGGCAATGATGTTACATGGGTAATGATGTTACATAGGCAGTGACAGTACATAACTCTATCAGTGACTCATGTCAGGGGCCATGTTGTTTGTAAAGTGGTCTACCGCTGTGTATTTTTAAGACTTCCCCCATCGTTCCCATTGATGGGACACATTGTGTGGACTTACTTTGTCTTCTGATGTGAGTTCAAAATATGGAATCTTTTCAGGCACATAGCTGTGCAGGAGGGCACAGAAGCCTAGACCATCATTCCAGCTGCTACTGAAGTTGGTGATGTCAACATTCTGTCACAAAGAAATGTTCATCTTTGGTTGTAATCAAGACTATAGATGATTGACTGATTTATCTAAAAAGCATAATTGGCGTGAGCCTTTACTCTAATCTAAATATATTTAGACGATTTTAGATATACCTACATGTAACAACCTCTCCTTTTCATTTAACCCACCCCTCCCCGAAATTAAAAACTAAGAGCTTTTTACAATTTACCCTTGTCTAGCGCAGCGATTCTCAACCTTCCTGATGCCGTGGCCCTATAATACAGTTCCTCAATTTTGTGGTGACCCCCCAACCATAAAATTATTTAGGTTGCTACTTTAAAAAAATATGTGTTTTCCGATGGCCATGCGTAAGGGTCGTGCGACCCACTGGTTGAGAACTGTTGGTCTAAAGGGAGACAATTGTTGCATATAATATTTTTTAAAGAAGAGTTTAAGAAAAAAAATACATTGAAATAAAAGCTAAAATTATTTTAAATTTATAAGATAAGAACAACAGTATTCCAAAACATCCGGTTAGATAGCGTATCATTTAAAATGACTCACAGAGTAAGGAATGGTCTTGAGCTGGCACCACTTCAGTAAGGCGTTACGTTTGGAACCTTTCATTAGCTTGGCCAGGGAGGCCAATGGGTCTCTACTGGGGGTAACATCCCTGGGGAAACAAGCAAGGAATCAAGTCAGTGTTGACCGTGCGTTTACATGTTCTGGTGGAATCAAGTCAATGTTGACCGTGTGTTTACTTGTTTTAGTTGAATTTTTAAAAATTATGTATCCCCGTTAATGCATTCATAACTTTGACATTTTAGAACATATTTGATTAGTGTAAATATGAAAATACAAGTGCAAATACCCTTAATTCATTAATTGAATATTTTAGATTTCAGATAATTCAAATAATTTAGAATTTAAAGGTAAGGCATGTTCTGAAATTGAAACATTTCAAAAAGTGTCTGTTTCTTCAAGACAGTCAAAGGATGGAAATTAATTTATGCATATATATATATAAAATATCACCCAATGTTATCGAGATAATAATTACAGGCGTTTTACGATAATTTCTACCTGTTATTGCCAAAACTCATCACAATTCCTTAATTTAAAAAGAAGAATTTATGTAATGATCTTAACGTTTCTAACATCATTTAAAGTTTTTAGAAGTATTTTTCTAGATCAAATATTTTGGGAAAGAAAAATTTGTACATAACAAACACATATTAAACCAGGTCTGCGGCCAGCACATAACAAACACATACAAAACCAGGTTGCAGCAAACACATAACAAACACATTTAAAACCAGGTCTGCAGCCAAAATGTAACAAACACATTTAAAACCAGGTCTGCAGCCAGCACGTAACAAACATATAAAAAAAGGTCTGCAGCCAAAACGTAACAAACACATATAAAACCAGGTCTGCAGCTGAAGGGAGTTTTTTTTACTTGTCATGTCCCAGAAATTCTATTGTTTGTATAGTATTTTCTACTTACACAACAGTACTGCCTCTCCTTGGGGTGCTCCTGTCTTTAAGTATGGAGGATATCTGGGGTGTCTTTGTGGAGGCATCCTCAGCCCTCAAGTTTGAGGCACTCTTTGTGCCCCCCTCTGGACTGGGGATCCCGCTCCCAGCGGCCGTCCCCGGGGTCAGTCTCTGCTGTGGGGATCGCTCTGCCGTTTTGCCCCGAAAACTGAGAGACCTCAGTGCAAAGTCTTTTGTGGGTGACCTCGGGCTGTCGGGGGTGGGCAGGGGAGACGAAGGAGTCTTAACCAGGTCTTTAAGTGAGGTCAGCGAAATGTCAGAGGAAGTTGAGCTTCGCCGAGACTCCGAGCAGCTGGAGTGAATGGAAGAACACCCGGACTTGACCTGCTCTTCGATAGATCTAATGAGAGACTTGACAGAGATGCTCTGACTGCGCTGATCCATGTGGGACCGCCCCTCCCTCATGGCAGCCAAATCCCTATCCATAGACGTCAGAACCTGGACAATAGCACAAGTGATGACATGGAAAAGTAAGAAAAGGTTTAAACAACGACTGTGTAAATTTTTAAAAAGCAAACATGAAAATTGTTAAAAATTCTGCCATTGAAATTGGTCAAACTCATTCTCCTGCTCCTGTTTAAAAATGTTCAAGGCATTATTATTAAATATCTAAATCTCAAATGTTCAAGGCATTATTATTAAATATCTAAATCTCAATGTTCAAGGCATTATTATTAAATATCTAAATCTCAAATGTTCAAGGCATTATTATTAAATATCTAAATCTCAAATGTTCAAGGCATTATTATTAAATATCTAAATCTCAAATGTTCAAGTTGTGATCGCCTAAGGCAGGCCTGCACAACATACGGCCCATGGGCCACATGCAGCCCGCCAGCACCGACTTTGCGGCCAGCGAAGAAACAAACAAATCTTCATTACTACCATTTTATTAATAGCTTTCCCCCCCGTCCAGTTTTCTTTCGGCCTGCACAAGTTTTTCATAAAGTATTATGGCCCGCATTAAATTTGAGTTGTGCTGGCCTGACTTTGAGGAAACTATCACAAAAGTTATAATTCTTGATGGGAATTTATAATGACTTTTAATAGAGAATTTGTTTGTTTATTCTCATTCCTCGGGTCAGTTCAGGTCAGCTGTCTGTCAGTTGCTGTATCGCTGACTGCACAGCCATTGTGGATATTTTCATGCTGCTTGTTCACAAGTATTACTAACAGCATACTGATACGCCCATGTATTTACAAACTGTGTACCCATAAACCAATGTATTTACTAACTCTGTCCCCATATTTTCATTTTGGAACTGTTGGCAACTCTACTTTAATGACAATTAGCTTATAAGTACACATACAGATTTTCTCAATTTCAATAAAAAGTTTATTTGTTTTTACGCTAATCTTTTTTTCTTCTCTAAATTTTAGATAAAGAGTTTTAACCAAACCAAATAATTTTAATGTGATATTTAAATATAGCCCTACATCCTTAATAAGCCAATAATTTATCAGTGTAAAAACAAGTCTACCTTGTCATTGAACTCAGCATTAGTGTCACAGATATGAATATATGGGAGATAAGTAATACAGGAATTATTACTTATGTAATATACAGAGTAATGGGAGTTAGAGAAAATTGGCCAATCAGGAGATAGCAAGGAGTGAAACAAAAAATGGTGGTTGAATAATGACAGTTGATTCACGATATTTATGTAAGAAGATTCAACAGAAAACTTTCATGTTTTAAATGAAGATTTATAGTGTGATAACACTTTATCAAGTAAAGAAGTAACGAAATACATCTGATACATTCCAAGTGTTTTCGGATTAATATGTTCGGCATGAGATGTAGACCTATTTCGTATATATTATTATTGTGATCATGTGTAATAAAACATTAATCACTATTATTTGAACCACTACGCCTCTGTCATGATTTACAAGACATTGTGATTGTGACACAGGAACCTATCAATTTTATGGTGGCAGTGAACTAAATAGGAAAGTGCTCAAATGAAAACGATGAGGACATAATGCTCAGCATTAGTAAGTATAAACAAGTCTATCTTGCCATCGAATTCAACATTAGTAGGTATAGTCAAGTCTATCTTGTCATTGAACTCAGCATTAGTAAGTATAAACAAGTCTACCTTGTCATTAAACTCAGCATTAGAAAGTGTAAACAAGTCTATCTTGTCATTGAACTCAGCATTAGTAAGTATAAATATGTCTACCTTGCCCTTGAACTCAGCATTAGTGAGTATGGATGATTTCCTGGAAGCAGACTCCTCAGCTGATTTGAAGACTCTCATCTCCTGCCTGAGTTTGTTCACCTCAGTCTCCAGACTGTCACACTGCTCATGGAGCTGGCTATTCTCCAGGGTGAGTCGGTCCATCTTCTCCTGGGTCTCCTGGCTGAAGTTGTTGGCAATGACCACAGCGGTCTGCAGGTCCTTTTGGAACTGTTTCCACTCTTCAGATTCCATGTCGTGTTTGGAGCTCAGCTGATGACACAAGAAGAGACTGATCAACCATCACAGACGAGCCAGTCAAAGGTTAAATTATGTCACAACTCTTTGCACATATACCATAGTAAAAATACAAATCATTTATTAGAAATATTTTCACATTAAAATCTCATGCTCACAGGTTTCCAATGGTGCTCATAGCACCTATATTCACTGCTCATATCATTGGACAGTGAGCAAAATCTAAACAAATCAATGGTCATATATGTTTTTTTTTTTTTTTTCATTCTAACTAACAATAAGATTTCAGACAACTGTTTAAAAAGTGCAAATATCCGGAAACAGAGAGAAAGTGAAAGTGATCCCCATGAGGGGCCCACATAAAAGACTGAAACCTGACCAGACATTCGACTAAACATGACTACCACTAAAGCCGACAAAGCAAGTCCTCAACCATAACCATCAGAGGCTGTGAGAAACACGATTAACGCCTACCCGGAAAGTTTGGTTAAAGTCTTCACAGACGGCTCGTGCTTTGCGAGGGAAAAATGCAGTGGCTATGGTGTCCTTATCCAGTATCCCGCAGAGATAGCCCCACCCGAGGAGCTATCTGGCAGAAGCGGAAGCAATAGAACAAGCCTCGATGCGGAAATTGAGGTGATACTGGTAGCCCTCAAAAGGGTCCACAAACGGCTAGCTAAAAGAAAGTCTTTCCCGGACGTAGTGGTCTTCACCGACTCCCGTTCAGCTCTCGAACACGTGGGGGGGAGCTCGGTGGGGTCTAGAATGGTCACAGCCATTTTGGAGACAGTTGGCAACATCCATGCGAAAGGCTCTAAGGTAATCCTACAGTTCATCGCTTCGCACTTAGAGGTGTCGCTTCCTGACAGGGCGGACTCCCTTGCCAAAGAAGGCGCGGCCCAGCCCCATTCAGACAAACCTATGACTCAGCTGGGAGTCACGACTTGGCTTAAAGACCATTTTGGGAACAAATGGCACAGAAGGTGGACACGGGAGCCACAGGACGACAGATCCACCAGAAAATGCAGCGTCCGAGCAAGAGCGACCCCTGGTGAGAACTTAGACGTGGAGAGCAAAGCCTCATCACCCAAATGAGGACTGGACACTGCGACACGCAGCTACCTCCATCGACTTGACAACAGAAGGGAACCATTATGCCGCCTATGCGGACAAGAAGAATAGACAGTGGCTCACTTGGTGGTCACGTGTCCGAGTGGTGGGATGGGGCTGACGGTAGGAATCCTGAAGAGTGCCTCAATGAACTCCTTTACGGCAGCGCCCAGCAGATGAGGCGCGCCGCAAAAATCATAGCCGAGGTCCTAAGAGATTGACTCTCGACCTCCTAAGAGTATTGAACATTTTCAGTGACTGAGACCGATCACCATTTCCAGCCTTCAATGTTCTGTTAAGAAAGTATCTAATACAGTTCTAAGATCACCATTTCCAGCCTTCAATGTTCTGTTAAGAAAGTATCTAATACAGTTCTAAGATCACCATTTCCAGCCTTCAATGTTCTGTTAAGAAAGTATCTAATACAGTTCTAAGATCACCATTTCCAGCCTTCAATGTTCTGTTAAGAAAGTATCTAATACAGTTCTAAGATCACCATTTCCAGTCTTCAGTGTTCTGTTAAGAAAGTATCTAATACAGTTCTAAGATCACCATTTCCAGTCTTCAATGTTCTGTTAAGAAAGTATCTAATACAGTTCTAAGATCACCATTTCCAGTCTTCAATGTTCTGTTAAGAAAGTATCTAATACAGTTCTAAGATCACCATTTCCAGTCTTCAATGTTCTGTTAAGAAAGTATCTAATACAGTTCTAAGATCACCATTTCCAGCCTTCAATGTTCTGTTAAGAAAGTATCTTATACAGTTCTAAGATCACCATTTCCAGCCTTCAATGTTCTGTTAAGAAAGTATCTAATACAGTTCTAAGATCACCATTTCCAGCCTTCAATGTTCTGTTAAGAAAGTATCTAATACAGTTATAAGATCACCATTTCCAGCCTTCAATGTTCTGT
Organism: Lymnaea stagnalis; assembly: GCA_964033795.1. Taxonomy (NCBI): domain Eukaryota; kingdom Metazoa; phylum Mollusca; class Gastropoda; family Lymnaeidae; genus Lymnaea; species Lymnaea stagnalis. The sequence continues at coordinate 540,113 of CAXITT010000272.1, forward strand.
TAAGAAAGTATCTAATACAGTTCTAAGATCACCATTTCCAGTCTTCAATGTTCTGTTAAGAAAGTATCTAATACAGTTCTAACATTATTGAAATCCTGCATCCTTAGTAAGTTGATTGACTTGAGAGTTGAAACTGCATCTATTTTTAGAAATGACACAAAACAATAAATTTCCTCAACAAATAATGATGGCAGTTGTCACATGTTCTTTAAAGCAACACATTTCTTTCAGTGTTCAGTACAGTGTTCACAGTATACTAAGTGAGTGTTGAAGAGGGTCCTATGGTGGATAGTTTCATGGAGTTTTATCACATGTGCACCAAATCAAATGTGCGAAAGACCCTGATCCAGAGCTACGAGGTCCAGCTCCTCCCTACAACCCTGCTATTATTGCCTAATACTTACCTTTAACAATAGCTTACATAGATTGACCTCTAACTAACAATAACTTACATACACTGACCTTTAACAATAACTTACATAGACAGATCTCTAACAATTACTTACATAGACTGACCTCTAACACTAACTTACATAGACAGACCTCTAACACTAACTTACATAGACAGACCTCTAACACTAACTAACATAGACTGCCCTCTAACACTAACTTACATAGACTGACCTCTAACACTAACTTACATAGACTGACCTCTAACACTAACTTACATAGACTGACCTCTAACAATAACTTACATAGACTGACCTCTAACAATAACTTACATAGACTGACCTCTAACAATAGCTTACATAGACCGACCTCTAACAATAACTTACATAGACCGACCTCTAACACTAACTAACATAGACTGCCCTCTAACACTAACTTACATAGACCGACCTCTAACACTAACTTACATAGACTGACCTCTAACACTAACTTACATAGACAGACCTCTAACACTAACTTACATAGACTGACCTCTAACACTAACTTACATAGACAGACCTCTAACACTAACTTACATAGACAGACCTCTAACACTAACTAACATAGACTGCCCTCTAACACTAACTTACATAGACTGACCTCTAACACTAACTTACATAGACTGACCTCTAACACTAACTTACATAGACTGACCTCTAACACTAACTTACATAGACTGACCTCTAACAATAACTTACATAGACTGACCTCTAACAATAGCTTACATAGACCGACCTCTAACAATAACTTACATAGACCGACCTCTAACAAACAGTAACTTACATAGACTTACCTCATGCAGTTCAGCTTCACAGATCTGTTTCTCTTGCTTAACTTTTCTCAATTCAGTTTGATTTTCTTGCAGCTTGACAGTCAAGTTTTTCTTGTCTTCAACATGTCTGCAACACAAACACCTTCCATGTCACCAGCAAATTTGTTTCATCCAAAGTAAAGACTATCCGTAACTAATTCCCAAAATCTGGTTTGACTATTCCTAAGCCGTAACTTATTTGCATCCAGCTGGCTCCTTGCACGCTGCCTTCCAATTGAACTACTGAGGCCGGCCGATGTCGGATTTATCACAAAATGATTTGTTCCTCATTCAATTTACAAAGACATAGAATTGAAAAAGTTGAGTGAGAGAAGAGATAAAGAGCTATCACATTAGGTTAGCTTTATTTCGTTATTCTAAACTTCATTATGTGCCTTAAGAACAGATAACAATTCTATAGAGTTTTAGCGGGTGTTTGTTTTAGTATCAGTTGTAGGGTTTCACTGGGATCACTGATGACTTTCAGTCAACAAAAGACTTCCTGGGAAATCAGGTACACACTTTTAAAATACAATTTTTATTTTTTTGAAATTTCAGATTGTCACCAATTTTCTCTATAAGCCAGGGCCTGTAATAATATAGTTAACTTCCCTGATAAAGCCCATTAGCTCTTGTACACAGGTTCTTGAGTGTTTTCAAGCGACCCTTACCGCCATATTAAACAGGGTAATTTCTTGAATGTGAAAACATATTAGCTTTAAATTTTTCAGAATTGTAATTAACAACATTATTGGATGCCATGATTGAAATAAAACTCAAACTATAACACAAACAAATCAAAGTGGCTCGTGAAGCCTATTGAGTCGACCACCTGTCTTAGACCCACCTGAGACAGTCCAATTCAAGCTGGTCCACGTGTCCCCTTAAGGCCTCAGCATCTCTCTCTGCTTCAACTTTTTCCTTCTCTGCTGTCTTCAGAGCAATCTGTAAATCTGAGATCTGACTTTTAGCATTATTACGAGCCACTGAAACAAGACAAACATCAGTGTAGTTAAGAGAAATATTTGACTGGATTGAAAGAATAAAAAAAATAATATCAAATAGCTTGACAGTTTCATTTTAAAAAAATGGTTAGGTTTTTTCATTTGTATTGTAACAAGGGAGTTAAGAGGCCCAGGTAGGGGAGGTAATGAGTAACTAAGGAGAAGTGAGGCTGATCCCCACACAAAATTTCAATCAGAAGGTTGCCTAAGCTCTGATCACAAAAAAACAACAACAGATAATAGCTAATCCAGTGCCAACCTAATGCTAAACCCATGCCAACCTAATGCTAAACCCATGCCAACTTAAGTTTTATTTCCATCAGAAAGTTACCTAAGAGCTCTTGTTCTTTGCTGACCAGAGATTCTTTGAGTTTAATCACCTCACATTCCACCCTGGCAAGTGATTCTGTCAAGTTGGCCAGCATTTGTTCGGCTCTATCCTTGTCTTGTCTGGCTGTGTCCAGGAGAGCCTCAATATCTGTCTTATCCTGGCCACCCCGAGACGTCTCCAGTTCAGCAACCTGCCATATAGTTGAGGTGGGAGATCAGTATTGGATGTCTGGATTAAAATAGTGCTTAAGTGCTACCAGACATGGCTCACCCCCCAACAAATGTTATTTCACATGTCATTGTGCAATTGGCTGTCCACCTTGAGGTGTGAATTGCTCATGTTCAACAGACACATTTGTGATGTGGCCGCATTTGGGGAATAATGTTCAGCAAAGAATGGTACAACTTAAAAATTTAAAATAGATTTAGATACAAGTTAATTAGAAGTTTTTGATTTATGTGACATCCCAATGGGAGACAAGCTGTTTACAAACAAAAAAATGACTGCCCCACATCTCACAATCTACTCATGCAGCATGTTCAAATGACACAATCTTTACCTTGGCTTTATGGCTCTCCACAAGTGACTTGAGTTTAACCATCTCAATGTGTTCACCAGCCCTCACTTCTTTCATCTCATTCAGCTGATGCTGTAGAATATCTCTCTCTGCTCTCAAGGAACTGTTCACATCTTCCAGGGAGCTGGGTACATGGGGGGGGGGGGGGGGGGGGGGGGGGGGGGGGGGGGGGGGGGGGGAGGTGGGGTTAATTGTCTATTTTTAAAATTGGGCACACAGGAGCTTTTTTGATAGAATTTTCCCAAATAACTTGGTGTAATGTAGTCCAATATATCCTGACCACCCAACCCAAACACTAACTATTCCCATTAGGCTAACTATTTCACATGATCATTGTTTTCAAAGTTTTCTCATTTCACATACTGGGATTTAATTATCTCTACTTCAAACCAAAAACCACCTGTTACACATGTCATCCCCTACCTCACCCACTCATCACCCCACCTCTAACACCATCTACCACACACCTCTAGCACCATCCACCACACCACTCATCACCGCACCTCTAAAACCATCTACCACACCACCTCTAACACCATCTACCACACCACCTCCAATACCATCTACCACACCACTCATCACCCCACCTCTAACACCATCTACCACACCACCTCTAACACCATCTACCACACCACTCATCACCCCACCTCTAACACCATCTACAACACCACCTCCAACACCATCTACTACACCACTCATCACCCCACCTCTAACACCATCTACCACACCACCTCCAACACCATCTACCACACCACCTCCAACACCATCTAACACACCACTCATCACACCACCTTTAACACCATCTACCACACCACCTCTAAAACCATCCACCATACCACTCGTCACCCCACCTCTAACACCATCCACCATACCACTCATCCCCCCACCTCTAACACCACCCACCACTCATCACTCTACCACTCCCTGTACCTGTACTTGTCTCTCAGGTTCTCTCCAGCCTCCTGAGCCTCCCTGCATTCATTCTCCAAGGATTGCAGGGCATTGGACCATTCAATCTGTTTCCTCATCAGCTCCTCTCTCTCCTCCTGAGCAGACTTGAGGAGACCAAGCAAGTGACCGTCTCTGTCAGACTTATCAGGGAGTTCCCCAGATATGAGAAGACATTTCAACTGCTCTAACTGTAGACAAGTATTGAGCTTAGTTTTACCAGTGTTTCCCGCTCTTCTAACATATTTTTTAAAAAAACATGATTTTTCTGTGGTAATGTTTAGGAAATAAAACAGATGCAGGTTTCTGCTGACAGAAAAAAAATTCACTAAGATTCCAGTAGAAATAATTGCATTGGTAAACCACTTTTCAAATTAACACTTAAAATCAACTCAAATCACCACACAAAAAAAAAAAAAAAAAATTAAATTATTTTGTATAATTACTTTTAAATAATAAACTTAGCAATACAAAAAAAAAAAAAATAAAAAATTAATTTAAAATCTTTTTAAAAAAAAATTCACTAAGATTCCAGTAAAAATAATTGCATTGGTAAACCACTTTTCAAATTAACAATTAAAATCAACTCAAATCACCACACAAAAAAAAAAAAAAAAATTAAATTATTTTGTATAATTACTTTTCAATAATAAACTTAGCAATACAAAAAAAAAAATAATACAAAATTAACTTAGAATCTTTTTATGAGACATTCTAAAACATGACTTTCTTTCCTTTTTGTTTGATTTTTAAAAAAATAACAATTGTTTGTTTTGAGACAGCATAGATAGTGTAGATAGAATATTTTAACCCCCTTCAGAAGGCTGGGCCGATCTATTGGCCCCATAACAAAAGCTTCGAGATTAGCTGGATGGTCTTCCTAACATCTATTCAGATTGCTTCTCGCATTTCTTGCTCATCTTGACATTTTAATGGCGGCCTTCATTGATATTTCACGGTGTTCTGTCATTTTATATCAATTTATTTTTGTACCTAGTCACCCCTATAAATGCTAACAAAAAATGTGACCTTGAAATATGCCAATTTAACAAAAGTCTGCAAGTAAGAAGATTTTATACCAAGTGTAAAAAAAAAAAAAAATTGCATGCATGAATTATGCAATTCAGGCCATCTCATTTTCAAAAATGTTGAGATTTTAGTTAGAGTTATAAACATTGTATTAGTTTATTCAATTCTCTACAATAAAACATAAAGTTTTATATTTGTAAAGTAATCAGTTTATTTTGTATCCATTATTTTGTAAAGTAAGTGCAGGGCTTGTGAAAAGGGCTCCATCTTTTTGGGTACAGTCTCAAGAGAGTTTTAAAACAAAACAAAATTATCAGCTTTTTTTTTTTTTAATGGCTTTGGTGGTTGAAATTTGTCAATGTGTAATTCTAATTCACCAAGGGGCCTCTTATTTGGGATGTCATCTCAGTCAAGCCCAATATCTTTTGGATATGAGGCTGAAACCATCAGCCATGGGCAATCTATAGAACCATCTTAGGCAGAAACCATCAGGCCACAGGTTTTGTTATAAAAACATCTTGAAATATGAAATGAAAATACATTCCTGACCTACCAAAGTGAGCCCCTAAGTTCAAGCTGACCTACCTGTATCCTGGTAGTCTCTAGCTTGTCTGTCTGTGCACACAGAGATTCCAACAACACAGCTTTCTCATCTGTCAGTTTGGTGTTTTCTTCAGTCAACTCATTGACAGCATCCTGCAGGTCTCCTAGTTCCTACAATGAATGGTGGCGTGACATGTCATCAACAAACTTACAGACTGTCAACTCTACAAAAAGTGGTGGCATGTCATGTTATCAGTAAATTAGTCAAAGACTGTCAACTCACTGACAGCATCCTGTAGGTCTCCTAGTTCCTACAATGAATGGTGGCATCTGTCATGTCACGAGTAATTCACAGACTGACTCATTGACAGTCTACTGCATTGTTCATATGAACTCGCTTTGACCCTGTTCATTTCATTCATTAGTCTAAGGATATACAAAAATATTCTTTAAGTAGATTGTTATTTATAACTATTAAAACTTTGCTAACATCAGGGGTTGCTTGCCAGTTTAAAAAAAAATAAAAATTCAAGGGACAGATTTGTTTCAAAAATCCAGTTTAAATTCTAAATGTAATACATTCTAGATTTTCTCACCGCTTCTCACATTGGTAAAATGTAAATAAGGAAAACCAAACAAAAACATTTCATTTGTCAAACTGGGAAACCGGTTCTTGCGGCAATGGGGATTATTTGCTGCTGACCCATCACACTGAAAAGTTTGAGAAGATTCATTTAGACACCAGACTACTTACAAGAGGTAAAGGGATACCAGATTACTTACAAGAGGTAAAGGGCCAAGGACAACACTTTGATTGTATGAGAGCACCTACCTGTAGTGTCGCCTGCAGTTCTTCTGTGGTAGAGTAGTTGGTCTCCTCCATCTGTAGGATCCTCTCTGTCAGACATGCCACCGATGCCTCGCTCAGACAGCCGTCACTGTTGGCAGACTTGTTACTTTGTTTATCCCAATTGCCCGGGTCAAGGGACAGAATGGACGGGTGGTCTGGTGTACCGCAGAGATCGGGGATGGACATGCCTGGCTCTGATGCAGACAGTGATATTGACCTCCGCAGGTCTGAGCCACCTCCAATCATCATCTTTCCTCCCTCCCCAGTGTTACGGTGCGTCCCACCTTTGGCCCCTCCGCCGTCCGTGGACAAGCTGTCACAGCTGGTGCTAGTAGGCAGACAAATGTCTGAGCTGCTGCTGTGACTCTTGCCGGCCGAGTGGGAGAACTTGAGACGAAGCTTCTGAGAATCTGTGATCTGCTCAGCCGGGAATCCCAACTCTGTCAGCCTGTCCTGAAGCTGTTTGTTCTCATGTCTCAAAAGTTCCAACTCTTCCTTCTCATTAGCTGTGACAGACGTAGGCTGTTTCAGTCTCTTTATTTCATATTTGTACTTCTCAATCTCCCCTTTTCTGCTTTCTGCAATTTTGGTCAGTTCTGAGATTCTGACCTCTAAGATTTTTTTTTCCCTCTCAAAGTTGGCGAGTAGTTCAGCATTGTACGCCATGACATCAGCTGGGGCAGAAGTCCTTTTCTTCATCAACTTATCTTTTGAAATGTTCTGTGTGCTCTGGGCCCGCTTGATGGCTAAATTGTTGGATGATTTGGAAGCGGTAGATTTCTGACTGCCCGATCCCTGGCTGCTCTTGTCTATGGACTGCGTGCTTGAAGCCTTGCGAATGTTGGTTAAACTTGTGGGTTTAACTGGCTTTGGTTTAACAAACACTGCATTCTTCTCCCGCTCCTTCAGGGCAACATTCTCTTTGTTCTTCTCGGCAGCTCTGACGGCCTCTGCCCTGGCGATGGATGCAGCATTGTCTCGGGGCCGTGGTGACTCCAACACGGTGGTTAAAGGCCGGGACTTTTTGTTGCCGGTGGTGAGATTGTCCTGACTTTTGCTGATGTACTTTTTGCCCATGGGAGACTTGTTCCGTTCCTTGCGCCCGAGGCCAGAGTGGTCAGACTTGGAATGTTTCATACCCATGGTGATAATATCTGAAGGACAGGAGGCAAACGTGTTGATGATGGTGGGGCCTGTCGTTAGCGTGGTCACCGCAACTACAGCAGGGATGTTGGAATGGTCACCACTGTTTGGATTAGGAGCAACTTTCACTGGGCTGACGGCAGAACCTGTCTTGACCCCTTGTTTCTTCATGGTACTCATGGCTGTCCCAACACAAGAAGCAATCTGGCAAGATCAAACAAAATAACTCCATGACCTCTTATGGTGATAATCTTCAAAAATAATCCAACCAAGCCCACAGTAATACAAATCAATATATTGGAATAAAAACAAACTCTTTTTGTGCGTCAAAAATAACACAAGAGTTTTCAAAGTTAAACATTAAAAACAATTTCTACAACAAAATGTGTGTACGGTAAAAATTAATACCAGATGACATTTGTAATGTTTCTTTTTTAACTGTTTTTATTGGAAAGACAAAGTGAAATTGATTAATGTTCCAACAGCTAAAGAGAAAAAAAAAATTAAATGGTGAAGGTCAAATCTATTTAATCCCATAGTCCGCTTGCGGGGAAATTTAACAAAATTAAGGTAGAAATTGCATAGATCTGTGGTGGTGGACAGAGTATCATAGCAATAAATCTGTGGTGGTGGACAGAGTATTATAGCAACCAGATATAAAAAGTGTTTATATAATCGAATTAAATTAAAAAATTGAACTTTAAAAGCCTTCAAATTGTGCTGATGATCACACTAACTGACTGGTTCTGAACATTTCCCCTTTTCTCACCTACAAATACCATACATAAGTTTACCTGTGTGTCTATATTTTGGAGGAGAGAAAAAGAGGGGGGGGGGTGTCCCTTAAGTGAAATTTCTTTAGACACTCCCCCCCCCCCCCCCCCCCAGGGCTCATTGTCATAAAACAAAGTAAGTAGATGTTCAATGTTTAACAATGTATCAGACATATAAGTGTGATCTAAGTCAGCGACATGCCACAAGTCTGCAGTGCACACTTCTCATGGAAGACTTGTAAAGTCAAACCAAGCAAGGACATGCCACAAGTCTGCAGTGCACACTTCTCATGGAAGACTTGTAAAGTCAAACCAAGCAAGAAAACACCAACAGTTGCAAGCAAAGACTTGCAGAAACAACACACAACAAAATTATAATCTGGTGCTGGTGTCAGGTGAAGGACTTACCTGTCACACCTGCAAGGCTGGCCTTTGGGGAATACATTTCCTGTAGGAATCATGTGGCAATACTCAGAATGCTAATTCTCTCACAGTCAAATGACATGGCAGTTAATTATTAACTCTGGCTCACTCCCCACATCAATGGGGTGGCAACAACAAGTTGCATCTCCCATGTGGTACAGCTGTAAATCCCATCTAACTCAATGGGACTGATTGTCAGTTTTAGTGACCTTAACTTTGGTCTCTATATCATCAACTATTCATATTTTTTCTGTTTGTAGATTCCCTATACCAAGAACAGCATAAAAAGTCAACTCATAAATAGGACACCAAATTTGACTCATTCAGTCAACTGTGAGATTTTTATCAGGAAGAAACAAGTACACAGATATCCTCCAAAAATCCTGCCCATTCCACCATAGTATGATCTGACCTTGTTAAGGAATGGCATTTGTGGATCCAGTAACTGACCAAACAAAGCTAGCATGTAAACAAGTGCATCAATGACGTCCCCAGGCCCATCTCAAGCACACAGTTGCCATGCTTGAAAAGACCAGAAAATCGAACTTACACCTACCCCCTTTCTCAACCCCCCCCCCCCCCCCATTTCCTTGTTACACTTGTCTCTATAACATGCTGCATTTACCCAACGTTACACTACACGCAGAGAGAGAGAGATAGTTTTGTGGGGGTCAACGGAAGGCAGGCTCTTAACAAGCAGAACGCACGCAGTTGGCATAACTGTAATGATTCCATAAAAACGTGTTTTATGTCCCCCTATTGTCGGCTTCTAGAAGTTGATTTGTCCCAACAAGGGGCGTTAGCAGCTAGCNAGCAGTAGTTGATTTATTGTTGGATATATTTTGGCTCGGGGGGGGGGGGCAATGCCCCCCTATAGCTGAAAGAAACCCTGGCAGCTAGTAGGAGTTGGTGAGGTCTGAAAAAATCACATCCCCAACGACACAAACAATAAGTTAAGTCATTGGAAAGTTAACCTGTTCAATTCTACACAAACACAAATGTGTTTATCTAAGTAACTAAAGCTAGGGAAAGGTTGGTGGGCCATTGTACACATTGGTAAAAGGGGCCTGTTTGTGGGCCACTGTAGACTAGTAATTCTGGCCCCTGCTGGTGGGCAACTGTGCAAACTAGTAATGAATGCGGGCCTCTGATTGGCCACTGTACACACTAGTAATATGAGCCCTTGCTGGTGGGCCACTGAAGAAACTAGTAATAAATACTGGCCCTGCTGGTGGGCCACTGTACATAATTACTGACACTACATGGACGTGTCTGTGCATCAAACATCACACGTCTCGGGTCCTGTTAGAATGACTGAGATGGCCACCAGTAGAGTCAACAATAACAATAAGAGGCTCTCGTCCTGGCCCAACAAAACCCGTCTATATATTTATCTATCTTCATGACCTTTCACGACAACGGGCAGGAGTGGTCGCTTGCTGACATTTCATGGAGTTTCTCAGACTCATTTACGGCCAAGTTCAGAGACAATTAGTCGCCCCCTTCCCCCACCAACCATCTACGACCTTTTTTCCCCACTGTCAGCTAATTTATTTCGCTTAATGGACGGTTTTATAGTAGCACATTATATTACCATGGTCAACTGCAGGTGAACTAGTAGCACATTGTATTACTGCAGGTTAACTAGTAGCACATTGTATTACCATGGCCAATTGCATGTTAAAGTAGCACATTGTATTACCATGATTAACTGAGGGTTATCAATCTTGATAGTGCTAGGAATGTTGCACTAAGCCTGTGAATAGTTGATTCATACATCATAACACAACACCAGTAAGATATTGTCCAATAGAATTTAAGAAAAAAAATAAATAAACAAATAACGCTAAGCTTAAACAGTTCCCAGTGTAGGGGTGCACAACAGTAGACATTCCCCAAACTAGTCTCAAACTCTCATAACAATAAGATAATATATTCACAGACTCAACTTATCTAAACACAGTTCCTGTCCAAAGTTAACCCAGTCTAATTTGAACTAAAACAGGAGCGAACTGACACAGTCGCCCAGAAAAAGTCACTGATTTATTGATGAACACGTCATAAACTAGTCATCAATGAATGAACTCGACACTCGAACACTTGACCTCTCACCAGGTTTTCATGTTCACCAGCCTTACAATGACGACCTATCCCTCACAGGGGCTCTAGGGTGAAGGACCCATCAGCCAAGTCAGAGATTGTTCTTAAAACTGTCGGCACATTCTACCCTCTGCCCCCTAACCACTACTGGCGTACACTGTATGGCTCGGTGGCCACCTGTCTCTATGAATACAACACTAGACATTGTACATCAGGTCATCGTGCACCAATGCCATGGCAAATCAACCAACACTTAACGGTATGTGTGTGTATGTGGTGTGTGTGGTGTCTGTATGGTAAGTGTTTGTGGTGTGTGTATGCGGCGTGTGTGGTGTCTGTATGGTGTGTGTTTGCGAGTGGTAATGAAGGAAGTTCAAATAGGGGAGGCAACTGGTAAGGTATCGGCATTGCAGCCACTAGCCGCCAGTAAGAAAGGGGGTTGATGTACGGCAGAGGTTCTCAAACTTCCTAATGGCCCGACCCTTTAATGCAGTTCCAAACGTTGTGGCGACCCCAACCACAAAATTATTTTTGTTGATACTTCATAACTGTAGAGCATATGTATTTTACGATGGTCTTAGGCGACCCCTGAAAAAGGATCATTCGACCCCCAAAGGGGTCGCGACCCATAGATTGAGAAACGCTGATGTACGGGGTGCTTATTGAACTGTTTACCCAGGCAACTCCCGGCCCATGGTCATGTCGGTGACAACTGACAGACGGGGCACCAAGATACGCCATAAAGGAGACGTTTGGATGTATGGGCGACCTGTTCCCCTCACCAAGAACTCGTTTATGGTGACACAATCTCATTGAAACCCCATTCGGATCACTTTCAAAAGACTAAAAGCGTGAAAACCATCGGAGTCATTAACCGTCACATTCTGCAGACTCCAGGAACTGAACTCCAGGCCATGGAAATCGAGGTACCGTTTTTCCTCTACCGGTATAATGATGGATAAAGTGGGCCGCCGTGGAGACTGTTCGACCATGTCACAAAGACGCCACGGGGGCGAAGGTGAGAGGGAAAATGAGCATTTGATATATTGTAGTTGAAGCTAACTGAAGTTGAATGTCCTACGATTTAATACCATCAAACTTGTAGAGTCCCATCAACAACAGCAAAGCAACGACCAATCGCATGTTAACTAAACAGCTTAGCAACTCTATTCAATTCGCTGACCAAATTTTATCCCAGAAGCATTGGCTAATGGTATGTTTATCTGCTTTAAAAAAAAAGATTTCTCAGTAAAACATAACAATAGTCACATGACACACATGGTTCACCCAAAGAACATTTCAACACATGGTTCACCCAAAGAACATTTCAACACATGGTTCACTCAAAGAACATTTCAACACATGGTTCACCCAAAGAACATTTCAACACATGGTTCACCCAAAGAACATTTCAACACATGGTTCACCCAAAGAACATTTCAACACATGGTTCACTCAAAGAATATTTCAACACATGGTTCACCCAAAGAACATTTCAACACATGGTTCACCCAAGGAACCATTTCAACACATGGTTCACCCAAAGAATATTTCAACACATGGTTCACTCAAAGAATATTTCAACACATGGTTCACTCAAAGAATATTTCAACACATGGTTCACTCAAAGAATATTTCAACACATGGTTCACCCAAAGAACATTTCAACACATGGTTCACCCAAAGAACATTTCAACACATGGTTCCCTCAAAGAATATTTCAACACATGGTTCACCCAAAGAACATTTCAACACATGGTTCACCCAAAGAACATTTCAACACATGGTTCACTCAAAGAATATTTCAACACATGGTTCACCCAAAGAACATTTCAACACATGGTTCACCCAAGGAACCATTTCAACACATGGTTCACCCAAAGAATATTTCAACACATGGTTCACTCAAAGAATATTTCAACACATGGTTCACTCAAAGAATATTTCAACACATGGTTCACTCAAAGAATATTTCAACACATGGTTCACCCAAAGAACATTTCAACACATGGTTCACCCAAAGAACATTTCAACACATGGTTCCCTCAAAGAATATTTCAACACATGGTTCACCCAAAGAACATTTCAACACATGGTTCACCCAAAGAACATTTCAACACATGGTTCACTCAAAGAATATTTCAACACATGGTTCACCCAAAGAACATTTCAACACATGGTTCCCCCAAAGAACATTTCAACACATTGTTCCTCCAAAGAACATTTCAACACATGGTTCCTCCAAAGAACATTTCAACACATTGTTCCCCCAAAGAACATTTCAACACATTGTTCCTCCAAAGAACATTTCAATACATGGTTCCTCCAAAGAACATTTCATCACATGGTTCCCCCAAAGAACATTTCAACACATTGTTCCTCCAAAGAACATTTCAACACATTGTTCCTCCAAAGAACATTTCAATACATGGTTCCTCCAAAGAACATTTCATCACATGGTTCACCCAAAGAACATTTCAACACATGGTTCACCTTAAGAACATTTCAACACATGGTTCACCCAAAGAACATTTCAACACATGGTTCACCCAAAGAATATTTCAACACATGGTTCACCCAAAGAACATTTCAACACATGGTTCACCTTAAGAACATTTCAACACATGGTTCACCCAAAGAACATTTCAACACATGGTTCACCCAAAGAACATTTCAACACATGGTTCACCCAAAGAACATTTCAACACATGGTTCACCCAAAGAACATTTCAACACATGGTTCACCCAAAGAACATTTCAACACATGGTTCACCCAAAGAACATTTCAACACATGGTTCACCCAAAGAACATTTCAACACATGGTTCACCCAAAGAACATTTCAACACATGGTTCACCCAAAGAATATTTCAACACATGGTTCACCCAAAGAACATTTCAACACATGGTTCACCCAAAGAACATTTCAACACGCTGTTCACCCAAGAACATATCTACAAAGCATCCCGTAGCTGTAAACTGATACTAATTTCAAACACCAAGTGGGATACATTCCTAACATGAGATGGTTTATCTAAAGTCAAATCTAAGAGGACTGAGCCACTGACACTAGCCAGTCCCAAACAAGATTAGACAACTCTCACAGACAAGCTGACCCTTATAACCCACTTTAACCATAGCTGGATGCAGGTATTTAAGTGAATGGTCTTTTCCTGTGGAGTGTAGGGCAGGAACAGCTAGTCATTTATATTATAACACAGGAACAGCTAGTCATTTATATTATAACACAGGAACAACTAGTCATTTATATTATAACACAGGAACAACTAGTCATTTATATTATAACACAGGAACAGCTAGTCATTTATATTATAACACAGGAACAACTAGTCATTTATATTATAACACAGGAACAGCTAGTCATTTATATTATTATAACACAGGAAAAACTAGTCAGTCACATATGACAGGAACAGCTAGTCATTTATATTTTGTCATATTTTGAATAGCATATCAACTCTGCACAGTTATTCCCCATGTTTACTGAATAATTGCCACACAATGAGTAACCTGTAATATACAGAGTTATCCCCCATGTCATTGAATGTTTGTACTGCTTTGAATCCCCTCTACTGTTTATATCTTTTCACATATTGTCCTTTTTTTTTGGTCTGCTCTGCTTTTTCTTTCACTAGTTCTAGTTCTGTTTACCATACAATAAGAGCAAATCAAGACTACAGGTTTCAAGACGTGATTTACTTGGATTTGTAAACTGTAATGACCACCACAACTCACCATCCGGCTACATACAGATGGCAGTTTGGGTGATGTCTGATTTATACATAACAGCAAAGGTGATGTCTTATTTGCTTGTAATATAGTGAACTATAAAACACCACAAAAAAGAGCAGAAGGGGCAGCCAGTTCAGGTAGAGTAGAACAATGCAAGTGCTGATACTAACAGTTACTTTGAAATCTATTGACTTAGACACACAAGTGACCACTATTTATTAATATGAGCAGATAAACTGAGCAGTGGATTTTCATATTCAGTTATAAGTTATAAGCAACAGCAATTTTGGACTCTGACTGGCACACATATTTAGAAGAAAACAAAGTTGTGTGAACATATATTAATTACTGACCTATTTTTTCATTCATGTATTGTAATACCATTGAGACAGTCAAGAGAGGCAACCCAATTAAAAAAGCAAATCTAATACCTGCATGTCTTTGTATTCCCCTTTGTGAACTGTCTTCTTATCTCAATGAAAACTAACACTTGTGCAAATACTTCAATACAGACAAAGAATGCTAATGAGTCAAGTCATGACTTAAATTTATTACACTTTCCAACTATTTAACTCTACTGGTAAAGAAAAAGTTATGACTAATGAAAATATGTTGTGCACTGGTGTAATTTTTTTTTTTAAACAAAGCTTATCTGTTAGCAGCTTTTGAGAGTTAAATTTAATAAACAGATCATATTTTTGTACCAAAGTGATTTATACTTTAGTGTAAAGGACATTTCTGTATAGTTAAAACAACACAGTCAGACATCATTTACTTCTATCTGCATGCAAAAAGATATAGTTGTCTATCCAGAGTAGCATCAGGATAAAAAAGAAAAATGTGTACAATTACAATTATAACTTACCTAACTCAAGGAATATGTCAGGTATTGTCTGATTCTGGTTGCATCACAAATATAATCCCTTGAAAGGACCTTTGTTTTCAATCAACAAGGGAATGGATTTCGATAATTTTCTTCTCTGCTCTTCCTGAAGATAGTATTTCTTACACCAGACTTTGGATCACTACACACTGAAATAAAGAATACATCAGCAAATCAATAATGTTCCCAGAAATGGCTGGTCTGAGAAGGTTGTTACAACCCAAGATCTCTCTGCTAGTGAATGTCATATCTAAACATAGTAACCCCCAAAGCCCCTGTATCCTTTCACAATGACATTCTGTAAACAAATCAGAGTATACATGAGACAATCAATACTTTGGTCTGATCAAACAAACTGTCCCCAGTTGTTCAGCAAAGCAGGGTTTCCCAACCAAGGGTTCTCACACCCCAAGGGGTGCCAGAAGGCTTTGCATGGGTGCGAGGATAGGGGATTATAAGAACAAAGGAGACATTAGCTTAAAAATTATGATATAAAGTTATAACTTTTAAAATATTTCTTCATAACATTTCCCTAAATGTAATAAATCACAGTTTCTTCTCTAAATGCTACAGTTCTCGTTGCAATTCTATAAATAAATTAGAACTCCATTATTTTCAATTGTCAAAATGAATGGTTACATTTTAATAGGGTAAGAGGCTAAGAAAAAACAAACAAATCGTTGGGGCTGAAAAACTTGTCATATCATTCGTAGTGGGGTGTGGAGTATAGAAAAGTTTGGGAAACACTGCAGTGGTGAGTGCAGGAAATGATATTATTCTAACCTTGTTGTAAGAGATTTACAAGGACTTCAACATACATTAGAAACCATGTAACTCAGATACTTGAATCACAAGATACACTGTTAAAGGTTCACAGAATTTCACATCAAGGAAACATTTTTTTATTTGCCGTAAAAGTTTTGGTGTATATTTTACCAATATGCTTTTGTGACCATTTTTTAAATGCAGACTTAAAGCAATGAAGTTCTATCACTTTTGATTTTTTTTGTAGCACCAGGCCGTTTACTTTTTAATACAAAAGTTGCTTAGTAGTCCAAATTTTGTTTTGTTTAATGCTTCAACTTTGGGAAAATTTGACTTTTGTGGATGTAATAAGTGCTCTTTTCTGTAAATCTATAGTATAGTTTAAAAATTAAGTTGATTGTCACACACACTGATAGTTATATATAGTCATTATTGAAATAATAAACTAAGATGCTTTCGGGTAAGGCCTAACAGATGTAAATGAATGATTCATGATAAAGTATTTATTATAGCTGTCAAAATAGCCTGAATGGAATTACCATGTATCGTAAGAAAAGTAAATATTAAAAAAATCAACATTATTATATTAATTAAACTTATTAGAAATTATTTTTCTGAAACTTACGTCAGCTACGATGGATTTACAAATTTATCATAGACCTAGATAAAATGTTGGTACAGCATAAGTCCAGGAGGCAACAGATTCATATAAATCTGTGTACTCTAAAAGACTTGACTGCAATAAATATAAATTGCTACAAAAATCTAATCCTACACTCAGGAGTAAAATATAGAATTAAAAAGAAACTTAAAATAATCAATACAAAAAAGACTCAAGTGTCTTCTATAATTTAAATATTGGACACTTTTATCAAATTTTGCTTAAGGCAGTTAAGGAGATACCAAATTAATAAAAAAAATTTTTAGGGCCACATGAAATTACCCTTCCATAATATGTTACTTTTTAAATAAGTATTAATGTTCCCCTTTTCAATATGAGCATTTCATATATATAAATGGTCATTTTGAATTTTAATGAGCTCATCTTGAGTACCGCAGAATTGATTATATGATGTCAGTTTGGATAATGTTATGACAATCATGGAGAGGCCTAGGCCTTAAATTAGTAATGGTTCTCTTCATTACTATTAATTCCTTAAGCCTTAAATATAAATAATTTCTTTTTACTGCTTTTTTTAACATCAGTAACTGCAGTATCAACTCTCTCTCTCTGCCCTGTTTTTCTTTTAATCACTTTTATATATTCCTATATAATGAATATATCTCTACAAACAGTCAGTTATCCCAAAATAATAAATAATCCTCACAAAAAAAAATAATAATTTTTTTAGGATTGACCTACAATCCTACATCACTGGTATAAAATGCTTTTTTTCAGGCCCTATTCCGATCCAACCAACTACCTCTTAAACTCTTACTTAAAGCTATAATTTATTTTGCAAATTTTCTCCAAGTCCAAGTACCTAATATGTTATATGACATCAGAAATAAAATATAAATATAGGACCAGTGGCGTGCTGCAGCCAGTTCAGCATGCAGAACTAAATTTATTGCAATAAAATATGAGTTGCCGAAAATTTTAAAATTATTTTTATTTTTAAATAATGATAGCAATGCAATGATTTCAATGGCAAGTTCTAAACTAAATTCTAAGAAGGCTAAGGAGTCACTAAGGGTTAAGTAAGACTAAATTCTAAATGATAATTAATAATGACAATGAAATTAAATGTTATTATTATTGAATTTATTGGCAAAGGCAAAGTCCCTTTGAATGTAGTTGTAGACTTGAATTATCATAAGTCATAATGTCATAAGTAAGTATATCCGAATTAGGCATTAGGTGATTTAAGCATAGTAGATTGATAAAGCTGTCAAATAAACAATAAATTGCATAATAATTAGCCTAATAATTTAATTAATTAATTCATATAAGTTACAATAATATTAATTAGTATTAAATAAATAACGACTGAGCCACTACTGCGACGATCACTAGTAACTGGCAATAGCAAGCTCTACAAATTAAATAAATTCTATTTCTAGTAACCTCATCAACGTTACTGAAAAGTAATTACCGGCAAAGTCACTGTTCAATTTGTATGTAGCCATATAAGGATTAAGCATAGTGAAGGCTTTCAATCACATACAATATACATTATAACCAATAATAACTTCAGTCCAGACAGTACCCACTAATATAATAATATAAAGAACAGTTTAAGAACATTGTGTTGTTCCGTCTCCCAATTTTTAAATCCAGCGAGTTGGCGCAAGCCATTGCGCAGACAGCTCAGTGGGTTATTAAAAAATATAGCCTAATATTGAATTGAAAAAAAAAAAAATAACTATGTCATCTCGTTACCATATTTAAACTATTTTTTTGTAAAGTCACCCCCCCCCCCCCCCACAAAACAACAACACCACCACCGATGAAATGTCATTTTAATTTTTTTTTCCATTTATTCAGTTGTAAAGGAGCAATTAGATTCAATAATTTATTATAATTTTATAATTATGAAAAAGAAAGATTAAGATATAATTAAAAATTTAATTATAATAATTTAATAGTTTGAATTTGATCGTGTCATAATAAATTAATAATAAATGCAAACTTTGCAAGAAGTGGAATTGACCGATTCCGTAGAAGTAGTAGTTTAAACTAAACATAATATTATTATATACAAAAATAAACTCTGTTTTGAAACTTTGTCTTTATAATGTAATGTTACCCTACTTCAAAAAAGTATAAGTATAAGTAGAGTAGGCGGTGTAGCTAAAAGAGATTGTTTTTGTGACCCCCCTGGGCGGTCCTTAGTCCTGGCCTGCCGCCCCAACCTCACGAAAAATATTACTGCACTGCCTGGCCTAAACATCCAAATAATGATCATATAGTAATATAATATAGTGTGCAGTATTATCATGAACAAGATGGGAAAAAAATCTGATTCGTTATATTCTTCTATCCGAAAAATGTTTGATTTTTTCGTTGATGCCGACCGAAGAATAGTGCCGCCCTCCACCTTTTACTAGTTTTACGCCACGCTCCCAAATTGTTTTTTCTTTCCCTCGTTACTATTTTTTGTTTCTTAACAACGAATCACCATTTAACAAAAGTATCTAAATTATTTAATATAATTTTAAAAAAAAAATAATTAAATTAAAGTGGAAAAATAACTCAATGATCAATGCATTGAATTTTTTTTTTAAATGTTCATTTTTTTTTTCAATACACTTATTTATGCTTTAGGAATAAGTTGTGTTTTATACTTCATTCAATAAACTTTAAAAAACACCAAAAAACCTTGTTAAAAACAAACAAAAAATAAAAGAATGATTTATATTTTAGTACCAACCAAATAAAAAAAAAAAGCAATTAAAAGAAAATTAACTACATAAATTAATGCTATTAATCATGACCTGACTGTAAGATCTACCTATAACTGAGGTAAACTTTTAAGCTCAGTAGCTCTCTTACACAGTTCAGTATCCCCATGCCATATTACACTAATCCTTATTTTAATTAATAAACTATTTCTAACGGTAATTTTACTTGGATTTCCCTTTAATGTCCACCAATACACATAAAAATAATTGAATCACAAATTACATAGGCCTACTATAGTTTTTATTGAAAATATTTTTAGCTGTAATGTTCTTAACCCTACTCATTTTTAGGTTAAATATTATTTTTAAATTTTTTATTTTTGCATTACTGGTACGGTACTGCTAAAACATTTCATGTCAACCAAGGCATAATCATAAAGTAATTAAATATAACTTTCAATACTGGTACTTAAGAGAAAGTACACAAGTAAAAAATTTTTGTACATGAATGAGAAAATTTCACTTATTTTTCTTTTATTTTGTCATAAATTTACAACAACAAAAAAGACTAGTTTGGGAAAACTAGTAATTAATCTTGTAATGAATCTGAAGGGGACAGATTTTCAATACTGCACATAATAGTAAAAACATTTACACAAAAATATTCATTAGAATGAAGTTTTGATTTCATTAACACAATAATAAAGAATATCTTTGTCATTTTATATTAAAAGCATTAAATATATGTGATATTAATTAAAAATTAAATCAAAGAACATGTAAAATATGAAAGCAAATAGGCTTTGTGAAATGAATAGGTGGCAAAGGTACACAAATTAAAATGATGTCCAGGATCAAAGGCAAACAAATTTAAAAAAAAACAAAAGAAATTCAATAACCATGCTGTATTTGTTTACCTAAATATATATAACTAAATATATTTTATAGAAAATATAGTATAATATCATAACAAGAATTAAACTCAAATTATGAAAGGACACTTTAAACTTGTGATTTTATAAGGTATAGCATATAAATCAGTTCGTGCATAAAGGTATATAAATAAATCAAACTAGTTATAGTAATTAAATCGATGCTAGTGTTTTCAAAAATTATATAATAGATAGTTAGGCTATTAGGCTATAGAAAATCTATAAACAATTTCACATAAAATGAAGTAGCTTATTTCACTATTTTCATTTTTAAGAAATTGTAATATTTTGTTGTTTTGCTTGTTTTTTTTGTGTAGAACATCATTTTCTTACTGATTCTGAAATTTAAACAAAGTTTTAAAAAATAAATTTTTCACTAAACTGAATTCTAGTTGAGAATATAAAATACTATTAGCAATGGTTTTTTTTAAATGGAAATAGTTTGATGAAATAAATAAAATCTGCGGAGTAAAAAGGCGTGGGGCATTAGAATATTAATATATGAACTATAATAACATTCTAATGACCCATCCCCTTTTACATGCAGATTAAATTATGACTATTTCCATAAAACAAAAGAAACTGTTATGCACTGAAAGCACTTGCTGTATTTTTAAGAATCTAATTTAGCGCAGTTATCAAGAATGATACAGTGAAAGAAAGGGTTCGTCAAGCAATTGGGGAGTACGATGACCTACTGGTGACTGTGAAAAAAACGAAAATTACAATGGTACAGCCACGTAACAAGGAAACAAGGGCTTGCCAAAGAAATATTGCAGGGCACTACAAGAGGAGGGAGAAAAAGAGGAAGACAAAAAAATGGTGGAAGGATAACATCAAAGCGTGGACAGGACTAACACTGGGCGATGCGGTGCGTAGTGCTGAAGACAGAGAGGAATGGAGGAGGATGCTTCACATGTCATCTGCGCGACCCAACGGTCCAAGGACTAAGGGACATGAGGATGATGAGGATCAAGAATTTATTTAGTGAAATCAGGGCCATCTGGTGGCATTAGTGACTTTGCTACATAGAGAATTATATATTTTGATGTTTCAACAGGACTGGGTCTCGGGTTAAAAAATGGCTTTTTTTTTTAATTTAAAAGAAACCTGACAAATAATTTGTTTGCTGATCAGAGTTTGAGTTTACTAACAGTAGTTGTTTTTGTTCTGTCATTTTAACCTAAGAATCTGGATACTTAAATATATCCTCATGTACTGAAATTTGTGGGAAACAGGTCCTAGTTGGAAAGTAAGGTGGATTTGACAATACAGGGGAAAACATGATTAAAGATAGTGAGGTGGGTGTGTTACTCATGTGTTATTCAGTGTTAGGTTTCAGAAAGTTTTTAAATAAACATAAATTTTCATTCTGTCCCCTTAAGTGGAGAGGGGGGTTAGCACTATGTGCCTGTATGAGTTAACATTAAATTTTAATATTAGTCAGGGCTTTTCCCATGGACACACTCCTCCTTTTCATCTGATTGTTGTTCCTCTTAGCAAACTTAACTCTTGTAAGTCTTTAGTTTTGTTACACTGAGATCCAGAAATTTAATGAAGAGATTTTTAGACTTAATAGAGTGAACACTTTTTCAAATCATATTAATACTCAATTAGCACAAGCGCTTTGATAAAAAACATGAAAAGTCAATTATTGTGCAGTAAGAATGTTACAATTTACACATATAAATACATGCAAGATTTTTGTGTTTCACAATATCTTCGGTGTCTGTTAATATTTTCATAATATATTGTATATATATAAAGATGTGATGATGTTACATTTCTGCAAACAGAACAGAGTTAAAATGTTCCTTTTTCTAATGATAACATTAAGTATTAAGATTGACAAAAAATTGTATCTGGTTTTAAAAGACAATATTTCATCATTCATGTCAGTATAACAGCATCTGACTGATTAATTTTTAAAAGAAAAAAATGTGGACCCAAAGTCTAAGAATATTTCATTACTGAATAAAGGTTTTTCTATCTAAAGTCAATTTTAAGGTTTAACAGATGCAGGTTTTCTCCTGTTACTAGTTAGTCCACAATAGAACAACAACAACAACAACAACAAAAAATAAAATTTAAAAAAAATCTTAAACGTTAAGAGTCAGCAATTGCAGACATACAAATGTCTCATTATAAGGTTTATCTCCTGTGTACATTCTTTTGTGATAAGTTAAATGTAATTTTTTTAAATAAAATGCAGATTGACAAATGTCACATTATTTAAGGTTTCTCTCCTGTGTGCTTTCTTTTGTAAATAATTAAACTTGAAAAGAAACCAAATGCAGAAGGCCAATGTCACTTTTGTAAGGTTTCTCTCCTGTGCGATGTCTTCTGTGAATATTTAAAGTTAATGAGTCATCAAAAAAAGGAGAAAGGTCTCATTTGTAAGGTTTCTCTCCTGTGTGCTTTCTTTTATGATAAGTGAGACCTGTAGAGTTGGTATAAGCAGATGGACAAATATCACATTTGTAAGGTTTCTCTCCTGTGTGCTGTCTTTTGTGAACAGTTAAACTTGAAGAGACAGCGAATGCAGAAGGACAAATGTCACAATTGTAAGGTTTCTCTCCTGTGTGCTGTCTCCTTTTGTGGACAGTTAAATATGAAATGTCAGCGAATGCAGACAAACAAATTTCACATTTGTAAGGTTTCTCTCCTGTGTGCTGTCTTTTGTGATAATTTAAATGTGATTTTTGAGCAAATGCAGAGGGACAAATGTCACATTTGTACGGTTTCTCTCCCGTGTGCTGTCTTTTGTGAATAGTTAACCTTGATGAGGATGCAAATGCAGATGGACAAATGTCACATTTGTAAGGTTTTTCTCCTGTGTGCTGTCTTTTGTGAACAGTTAAAGTTGAAGAGTTTGCGAATGCAGAAGGACAAATGTCACATTTGTAAGGTTTCTCTACATTGTGCTGTCTTTTGTGATGAGTTAAACTTGAAGAGTCAATGAATACAGACAGACAAATGTCACATTTATAAGGTTTCTCTCCTGTGTGTTGTCTTTTGTGAACAGTTAAACTTGAAGAGGCAGCGAATGCAGAAGGACAAATGTCACATTTGTACGGTTTCTCTCCTGTGTGCTGTCTCCTTTTGTGAACAGTTAAATTTGAAGTGTCAGCGAATGCAGCAGGACAAAGGTCACATTTGTAAGGTTTCTCTCCAGTATGCTGTCTTTTGTGCCTTATAACACATGAACTTGTAGTAAATGTAGCACAACAAATGTCACACTCATAGGGCCTCTCTTCTCTATGTTGTTTTTTGTCATCAGCTAAATGCGTTCTTTGACTTTGAACAAATAAAGGAGGAATGTCACATCCATAGGGTTTCTTCCCTTCAAGTTTTAATTGATATTGCAGGTATTCAGTAGCCTGTCCCTTACTAACCACAATTTGTTGAGAATATTTTGATAATGTGATTTCCTTTTCTACATGTTCCTGCTTTGGAGCTTTCTTAATTTCCTCACAAGCAGGAATGGAAAGCTTCCTGTGGCAAGCGACAGATTTATCTTTTGATGAAATAGTCACATAATCTGAGATATTTTGGAAACCACGCAATGTATCTAATGTCAAGGTTGCGCTTGTTTCAACCTCCTGATCTGTGTTCAAATCTGTCTCCTCTTTAACGTTACCATTGTCAAAACATTCACCATCTGTTACTTTCGAAAGGTTGACATCATTCTCTAGTTCTTTCTTGGGCATCTGGTGAATGTCAGCGACCACCTCAGTCTTTATGACAACATTATGATCATAATTACAAAGGCTGGGATTTATTAGAAAATCATCCTGTTTTTCCATTATCTTGACTTAGAGAAACCATCAAAGATTTGACACCTGACATGTATGTCCAGAAGTGCAGAGAACTTTATGAAGTCTTCATATCCTTCACAAATTACTGAAACACAGATTTTAAAAAAAAATATACAACAGAAGCAGTAGGAATATACTAAAAACCAGTTCATTAAAATTTAACTGTATCTATTTCTTGAATATCAGTTATGTTAATACATGTAAATTTATTTAGGTATTTTGTAAAAACTGAATATAGTCATTAAAGAATTATGTTTAAAAGTGATTAATTCTAGGCTTAAAACCATTTAAATTTATTAGGATCAGTGGTGTAGTTGGGGGAGGGTGGTCTGCCATGGGCCTTGTGGCACTTTTTTATATAAGGAGGTGTTGCATATTTGGGAAACAGCAGGGTTTTACCATGGAAGGGGGAGGCAAAGTCTTAGCATGCTTCAGGCAGCACTAACCGCACCTATGCCAAAGTTCTACTTCTATTATATAATTAATTAAGTAAATTTCCTCATTATTCATATTTGTACTTAGATGATAGTATCCTATTTTCTTTAGAACTAAGATATAATGAAGTAAAAAAATCATGATTTTGTTTTATTTAATAAAAAGTTAACATTTTTAAAACTGTATTCTCCTCTAGTCGTCAGAACATGTATGCAATTTGTGTGTGTGTTTATCAACAAAACATATGACAATTACTGTTATCTATGTTAATCTTAAACATTGAATGTCTTAGTTTCTCAAGATTAAAACCTTTTATTTTTTCCATGTGTGTTAAGTTGTATTTAATTTGAGCCAATGTGGGTATGGTCACCACCCAATGATATTGAAACATTTCCATTCTAGATACATAGTTATATGACATTGTTTATTTAAACTATTTTCTAAAAAGTGTTTTTAATAAGAAGTTAAAGAATAAATAGGCCTAGCCTTTTTTTAAAAAAAGAGTTTTGTGACTAAATAACATTTTTATTTACATCATTGAGAAATCTTTTTGTAATTGGGAGAAAAAAAATAGCCGAATAGTTTCCCACACTGTTGCACATATGCCAGTACGTTGCAGCAACGTAGTCTATCAGAATCAGAAATTAACAATTGAATTAATATTGGTTGTTCATCTTTTTTTAACACTCTCTACTCTTGACGATGACAAGAATCTCAAGAAGCAGCCAGCATTCAAGCATCGATTTGATCATTTTTTTTCATTTTTATTGTCATTGATTTATGTGATTGAATCAATGTGATTTGTTGTTATTATTATGAATTAAATTTGGTTTATTTCCTTTGTTTATATTGTAATAAGTGTCACTAGATTTAACTTTCAAGTCAAATAAATATGAAAATATTTGGAATACAGTCAACCGAATCTAAAAATTGGAGTAGAATTCATCGATTGCTAGCAATAAAATATTAAGAGTGATCTCCCCAATACTTTGTGTATTGGCTTCCTGAAGGTTTAAGATTATAATTAATTCGCATTTTTAGAGGAGTTTTTTTTTTAGGGTTATTTTAGCATTGTAATAGTACTATAAGTAGTAACCAAAAGTCCATGAGTGTGAGGTACATAAACATGTCAATATTAACATTTTTTTTTTGCAATCATATGTTCAATAACCAGTTAGTATATCAGTCAAATTAAATTAATGTAGCCTGGTTTACAATTTATTACAAATTTAGACTTAACTAAAAATGTTAAAATTAATAATTTTCTGACAATTTTCTAACAATTAATCATTAAGGGGTTTTCTTACTTAATAAATTTTAAATAATCATGCCAGAATATTACCAGCTCCATGAAGATGATCACTTGATGCTTTGTTGATCAAACTTGCATAGGTCGCTTAATTGTTAGAAAATCTGAGACTGAATCTTCAAAATTTAATAACTTTTGGTGCTGAGACCCCCTAATAGTTTTTGCCAAGTTGTAGCCACCCATAACCAGGACTAGGAGTGTGCCTAGAAAATATTATTTTTTATAATACATAAACTTTAAAAAAAGACTTTCTATTAAAGAGGAATTAAGACGGACTAAAAAGGAGAAAGTAATTTATACAATTTGTTAAATGCATTACGCAAATAAAGACTGACTGAGTAGAAGTGCAGATGAGCACTAAATGAAGTGGGGATGGATAGGTTAGGGCAGGAGGGGCATATGTCCACCTCCTGAATTTGCAGGTTTTATTTAAATTGCTATGTACTGTGGCATCTCCAAATAACTCAAAAAGCCGACCAAGTTATGGTTTTACTTTTTTTTTGGTCCACTTTTTATTACTAAAATTGTAGTCTTAAAATTATCAACAAAAATGAAATTATTTACCTTTTTAAACATCCAATGCTTACAAAATCCCAGTAAAAGTGACTTAACTTTTTCCTAGGCCGAAACTAAAAAGTAGATCTGAGCTCACCCACCCACACACAATCAAATGTGATAATTAATAATTTGATTGACAGTGTCAACCACCTCTGTCGTACAGCCATTCACCAGGTGTAAGCATCAACCCTACTCAATGCTTGCAGACAGCCCAGATGTCATATGAAGCTAATAGGATAACCACAGCTGAGACATGCAGGCTGGCCCAAAAGAGCAACATTAGGTCACCGCCTGCAGCAACTATCTCCTGCCTGCGGTGCCAGAGAATATTCCGAGCACGGATCGGTCTAGCAAGCCACCTTTGAGATCACCGTAACCCACCCTCCCCCTAACCGGATGACTCGATGGTCCTAGTCAGTTTCGACTGACGAACTTGTTGGAAAAACTTGCATACATGGCTTGACAGTCTTGAATTATGTAAAAACCTGAATGAACTAAGGTCCGAATGAGAATTTACTAAAATACTCTGATAAAGTAAACAGTTTTAGAAATAAACTTGAAAATTGGCCAATGAAATTACGTCAAGGATCTTTATATATGTGCTAACAAAACAACTCGACCGGCGCCGCAAACAAGCAAAGCGTTTTGGAATTGGAACTATATCTGACATTGCTGCTGCAAAAATTTGATCAATACTTGATGAACCATCTCCATAGATGAATCCTCTGTCTGATCAGTCATCCCCTTCATGAATCATCTCCCTAGATGAATCCACCCCACTCCCCTTTACACATTTTGATGCACCCTCACCCTAGATGAATGCTCTATTTGATCAGTCCTCCTCCTTGATGACCATCCCCCTTGACAAGCATAATCACGTTTTAAAGAACATTTCTGGTAAAAATATTCAGACGACATCTGTAATCAACACATACCTATGGTTAATATTTTTGCCCCTTGTGTGTGCCATTCAAGTTTCTTTGATAGCACCACCTCTTGTATGTAACACCTTTATAGTGGTGTTGAGAATCACTGAACAGCAAGTTGAGAATCGCTGAACAGCAAGCTGAAAAACCTCAAAACATTTTATGGAAATTTGTGAATGACGTGCTAATTAGAAGTGTTACCTAATGACGTGACATGTTAATTGTGCTGGTGGTTTGTGTTTTGTAAAGCATTTTTGAGCTGCTCTAGTGTAGCTAGGTACAAAATAAAAAAAACAGTGGGCTATTTGTTAGTTCTTAGGGAATATCAATGTTTCTGATGAGACAAAAGACAACTCATTACTTCTGTAAAGAATTTAAATCATGACTCTTCTTGCATTGGACACCTTTATTACGTTCTTCAAACAACTCCTGATAAATAGAGAGACTTATATACAAGTAAATATGTACAGAAACTAATGCCCCAATCTAACGTTGCAATAAATTAAATACAAAAAGAATGTAGTAACTCATGCATTCATATACACATAGACATATCTTCTGCTGTGCATGGAAAGAAACACAAAGCCGAGAGCAGAAGTTTTTAACAACCAATGGATATTGACACTACTCCTAAGTTGTAATCTCTAGACTAAATTGCTCATGGTCCTAACACAGCACACTTAAATATTTGTTGTATATCTGATAAAAGTCCATCTCCAGTGGGTTCAAAATGGTTAAGACATATTCCTAATCCAATTCACCCCCAATCCCAATTCATGCATAATCAATAATCACAGTTCATTCATAATCTTAGTTCATTCCTACCTTTGTTCATACAGCAAAATGACTTTTAAAATAGGAATTGTTCAATGTATTTTTAATGAATAATACTAACAGCTATTTTGTCTTCATCTTGACATAAAAGCTGCTGGAGGTTGGTGTCGGTGGAGAGCTGTGAAAATATACAACATATTGATGTGGATGATGTGATCTCAAAATCAGGTCCAACATATTGATGTGGAGGATGTGATCTTGGGATCAGGTCTGGCATATTGGTGTGGAGGATGTGATCCTGGGATAAGGCCCTACATACTGATGTGATACAAGGACCAGGTCCAACATATTGGTCTGAGGTGATCCTGGGATCAGATCCAACATTTTGATGTGATGTAATCCTGGGACCATGTCCACCATATTGATCAGGTCCATCATGTTGGTGCGATGTGATCCATAGATTGATACCAACATATTGGTGTGATGAGATCTAGGGACTAGGTCCATCATATTGATGTGATGTGTTCTTGGGACCAGGTCATCAACTTTATACAAGAAGCAGATCAGCTGATTTAGACAAGTGGTTTGAGTTGGATAACAAGAAAATAAAGCCATGGGCCTTAGCAGGGCAACATTTAAATCCTGTAAAGTAATAGGTTTCTGTCCACACCCCACCCCTCCCCGGTGGCAATAATTACAATATGGTTTCTGACACGGTAGCCAGCAACATTCTTATTTTCTAATAAGGGGGTGCTCATATGATAAGAGGGGTGCCCAATGTTAAGAGGGCTGCCCAAAGGTAAAAATGGTGCCTAATGATAAGAGGGGTGCCCAATAAGAGGGGTGCCCAAATGATAAGAGGGGTGCTCAATGTTACGATGCCCATTTGTGGGAGTAAGTTTTCCAGAGATCAAAGTTAGAAACAATGAGATGTAAGTTGAAGTAGGTCCAATGATATCATTCTGCACTGCTCCTGAGTTTATTGCTAAGGAATTATTCAAAAATCACAATATGTTGTGTGCCATAATTGGTTGATTAAAACTCACACAGCTCATTTAACTGTCACACATACTTTCCATACGCTCCAATTTAATTGTAACATGCCCTCTCCCTAAATTAATTGCCCAAACATTGAAATACCTTTGAAACGGTGACAAAATGTTAATTTATTATGTTAATTTATCATGTTAATTTATCATCTTAATTTAACAGTCTTCATTTTATCCTGACAGGTTTATGATGAGTAAAAATAGGTTGTGTTTCATCTGGACCTGAGTCAGTCCATCCAAAGCCCTGGCAGCATGACAGCAACAAGGCAGTGATGGATCCTTGTAGCTTAAAGCCTTCTTGGCAAATAGATGAAATTTGCATCACTTGATTCAAGAAAGAAAGTACCGTAGGTCAGCCCGCCCTACACCATAGGAATGAATGACACCAGTCTCGATTTGATAAAACACCAATCACCTGGTTTCCATATCAACTGGAGTCAAGGTCGCCTGGAGTTTAAGTCACAAAGAGTCCAAGTCGCCTCGAGTCATACCGAGAAGGTGGCCATGCAAGAGTGACCTGGTCATGTGTCAACTGGGCTCTCGATGGATCCCGCCTTGCTTAAGCCCTGAGCTCGCTGGTAAGGTGGTGAGTTGGGACTCTCAAAGCCAGCGTTGCTTTGTCTGGGTAGAGAAGTGTTGCTTGCGGCGCTGGAGTTGCTGGCCACAGGGGGGCGCTGCTGGGTATTGGTTTCACCTCGTAGAAACTGCTCCAGTTTGTCTACACAAGCGTCCTGGTAGTCGTGGATCCATCTAAAAAGTAAGTCAATTTGTTTATTAAGTTTACAAAGTACTTCAACTATTTATTACCTTTTCAATTAATACTATTAATAACAATTGTTGATGCTTACTCTACATAATATCACTCCTCCATTTCTGAAGGATTAATTTCTTTTTGTTTCACCAAAAATTCTTGATAACATGCCTTTTGACACCCATAATGAATATGTTTGTTCTTGTGGCGTCTCTTCTGGTAACTCCTGTAACTGTTTTTTACCCTGGTGCCATTTATTGTGATAAAATTAGTGCCATAGTAAGCTGGTAGCATAGTTAAATAGTTAGTACACAGGAGTGATGGAGAATACCAGGAATACAAGGTTGTTAAAATCCTCAAAAAGTTTAATCTTATTTATAAAGATAGATGAGTCAATAATGAAAAAGCAAAAAAGTCAAAACTTTACAGTATTTGGGTGGTGTGGGAAAAGGGGAGGGGGCGGGGGAACGGACAGAAACTTTCAGTGAGGGACACAACTTCGACATCATGATGCACTGTGTTGTTACCTGACAGCATTAAAGAAGCAGACGTTCCTCATATCTTCAGGCAGAGTGTCAGGTGTTGGCCACTTGAAGTTGTCCAACAGAGGAATGATGTTACTTCCTGATTCAATGGCTGCCGTTATCTCCTGCTCACAGAATAAACAAAGAGGACAATGAGCTTCATGGAAGGAAACCTAACAGTCATCTATCTGATCACCACTGAAATGGGTGGAGGCTGGAAGTAGCATATATATGAACCAAACTTCCAGTTCAATAAAAAATAAATATTATCCCTGAGGCAGTCCATTGTTATTCCTAAAAATGTGTTTGATTTGGTTGGGTGACTAATCAGTATTGTAAATCTCCTATCATTGACTGTACCCACTATGGACTGTGCCACTATGGACTGTACCCACCATGGTTTGTGCCAACCAATGACTGTGTCCACCTTGGACTGTACCCACTATGGTTTGTGCCCACCTTGGACTGTAACCACCTTGGACTGTACCCACCATGGACTGAACCCACCATGGACTGAACCCACCTTGGACTGTACCCACCTTGAACTGTACCCACCATGGACTGTACCCACCTTGGACTGTACCCACCTTGGACTGTGCCCAACATGGTTTGTGCCCCCCATGGACTGTGTCCACCTTGAACTGTACCCACCATGGACTGTACCCACCATGGACTGTACCCACCATGGACTGTGCCCACCATGGCCACCATTGACTGACAGCCAGGGTAGTTCTAGTAAGATGCCAATGACTCTTAAGTCATACCCCTAACCCAAAACATGGACTTCAAGATCTGGCCTCAAGATCTGGCCTCAAGATCTGGCCTCAAGATCTAAGATTATTACAACTTTGAAAAATAAATCTGTTTATTTTAAAAAGGCTGCTTTACTCCTTACCCTGTGCACCCAGTCTTTTTTCTCTGTGTCCCCCATACATCTGTCTAGGGCATTTGGTGTGAGCACTATGATAAAATTCTTTGCCTGCTTGACACTTTCTAACAAACTCTCATCAAACTTGCCGGCACGCAGTCTCTCAATATCAATAAACACAGTGAAACCTCTGAGCTGGAGATGGACTTTCAGCAGACTGAGGACAAATTATCAAGTATGTTTGATTACAGAATGATATGTTACACAAGTGAAGTACTGGAGGACATTAAATACAGTGATAATATTTTGTTACATAACATAAATTAAGTGTCAAGGTGTAAATTATTTCATTATTTTTGCCAACTGGAAGTTACGACATGTTCTTAATTAAGAGTTCTGGGAAAAGGAAAATATGGCTTCATTCAATAATCCAAGCCTTCCAGTGAGATTTTTTTCCATAACACCATAACATGAAGACTTAGTCTAAGCCTAACTATGAAGTTTTTGAGTGAGCTCAAATTACACATATGCCTGCTGCTAAGTTTTGTCTCTTGTTCTGAAACTTAAAGCAAAAATGGCAACAACCTGACATCAGACTATTTATGTTAGTAGGTCAAAGGTCAAACTTTGTGTGTGTATGTGTGTTTGTGTGCCCAAAACACAAATAGTTTATCCCAAGAATGTATTCATTCATTCTAGGTAACTAGGTGCTGCTATAAAGAAGACTGCTACTTTCATGAGCTGATCGGGGTTGCCAGGTGTGATCAGTAGAAAGTGATGTCACACAGGCCAGGTCATGAGTCATGCCAGAGATGGGGGTTAAGTGTTGATGTACAAAAGTTGGTTGAAATTCTTGGGGTGAGCATAGCAGGAAGGTGAATCAGGAACAGTAAGCACAGTGAAGGAAAGGAAGGTGAACATCACATAGTCCACAAACTGGTTATCCAGCAGAGACATTTTTGGATGTGGAGATTTTAATCTTTTACAGCACAACTCCCCACCTTTTTGTGAACCATACCCCATTTTATAGAATAAATTTAATAAAAGCAAACTAAGAGGGGCCCAGATAAAAGGCTCTTTGACGCAGATAAAAGGATCTTTGACCCAGATAAAAGGCTCTTTGATGGAATAAAAGACAAAATGGAAATGAAATATTTAGGGATAACTATTATATTGATATAATTTTAACTATTGACTGATGTGATTGATTGAAAACACTCTTCAAAATTGGCAGTTGAGTTTTATGACTGCTAAGGGCATATCTTTCTCAACTTTTAATATGTTTGTTTTAGGTTTTGAAAATCCACACACACTCGGAGAGTTCTTTGGAAGCAACTTGGAGTATTACGGTTTTAAGGGTAAAACTTGGAGGCTCTGTTTAAAAATGAAAATTGCTTCAAAATCATTTATTATATTTAGTTTACTGATTCAGCCAGTGACCTGACAAAACCCTTTTCTTACAACTTATGCTACATGCTAGTAGTTACTATAGCAAGCAGGAATCAAATGTAGACAAAAAACAGATCTGGTTTCTGTATTAAATAATGAAGTCCTGAGTCACATGCAACCGTAACACTAAATGTGAACTTGTCTGTGAGGTCCTCTCTCTCTCCCTGCATGCAACATTCTCATGGCATTTGTCATCTGGCTACAACAGCAAAATGGGAGGATAACATATGAAATCCATGAAATCTCTGAGAGAGCGTAAATCTAACTTGTTGTCATTTGATGCCCAATTTTACATTTGTATGCAATCAAACATTGGTGAAAAAGTCACAATTTCAAGAAAATTAATGCACTGTTAAGGAAATAGATATGAATAAATAGACATGAGAGATAATGGAGAAGCATAAACATTTTTTCAAAGGAAACCATGAAGATACCATTTGAAACAGAACACTGAGGCAGCATTGCAATTCACAAGTATTTAATTGAGACAACATTTTTGGAAATGAACTCCAAGTAAACCAGTCTTAGAATAACAAAATGATTACATTTCTTTGAACAAGCGGGTTACATTTATTAAAACTTAGAAAAACAAGTGGGTTACATTTCTTAAAACTATTGGGTTACATATGTTAGAGAAACAAGCGGGATAAATTTCTTAAAGACTAAACCAAATATGGACAACCCCAGAATTTTGTACCCAGTGCTGTACAGGAGGGCCATAAGACTACATGTTTTCTTAGGTATGAGCAAGAAATGCAAATCTCCTATGAAAAAGAGTATGAATAACTACATTTGCATGGGCTACATTTCATCTAATGTAGTCTGGAGTCTATCAGCAGGCACAAGTCAGTACTTACACACATAGAGCTAGATGTAGAATTCCCGGATACAAACATTTCTGGAGATCTTATGTAAGAGGCTACAAGAAGACAGGGTGATAGGGGCAGTGTTAGTCTAGACAAGCCTATGACATTAAATGGGAGGCCATCATCAAGATGTACAGATATGTCATTTTTAAAAATCTAGAGAGATCACTGGTATAGGTCATTTTAATCTTATTCTCCAATTAAATTAGTTATTGGCATCAAATGATATAATAATGCTAAGAGACCAGCTGACAAACTGTCTAATTTTATTTATGAGATTAAAAAAAGAGAAATGCAAGGGGGGGGGAGGGAGGGGGGTGTCAGACTTTTGAGATACCGGTAAGGAAGTACACAGACATGGCAGTGGATTAGGTGAGGATGTTCTCAGACATGGCAATGGATTAGGTGAGGATGTTCTTAGACATGGCAGTGGATTAGGTGAGGATGTTCTCAGACATGGCAGTGGATTAGGTGAGGGCATTCTCTGACATGGCAGTGGATTAGGTGAGGATGTTTTTAGACATGGCAGTGGATTAGGTGATGAAATTCTCAGACATGGCAGTGGATTAGGTGAGGATGTTCTCAGACATGGCAGTGGATTAGGTGAGGAAGTTCTTAGACATGGCAATTGATTAGGTGAGGAAGTTCTCAGACATGGCAGTGGATAAGGTGATAATGTTCTTAGACATGGCAGTGGATTAGGTGAGGAAGTTCTCAGACATGGAAGTGGATTAGGTGAGGATGTTCTTAGACATGGCAGTGGATAAGGTGAGGATATTCTCAGACATGGCAGTGGATTAGGTGACGGTGTTCTCAGACATGGCAGTGGATTAGGTGAGGATGTTCTTAGACATGGCAGTGGATTAGGTGAGGATGTTCTCAGACATGGCA
The DNA here is from genome assembly GCA_964033795.1 of Lymnaea stagnalis. NCBI lineage: Eukaryota > Metazoa > Mollusca > Gastropoda > Lymnaeidae > Lymnaea > Lymnaea stagnalis. The sequence continues at coordinate 574,969 of CAXITT010000272.1, forward strand.
GTGGATTAGGTGAGGAAATTCTCAGACATGGCAGTGGATTAGGTGAGGATGTTCTCAGACATGGCAGTGGATTAGGTGAGGATGTTCTCAGACATGGCAGTGGATTAGGTGAGGATGTTCTCAGACATGGCAGTGGATTAGGTGAGGATGTTCTCAGACATGGCAGTGGATTAGGTGAGGATGTTCTCAGACATGGCAGTGGATTAGGTGAGGATGTTCTCAGACATGGCAGTGGATTAGGTGAGGAAATTCTCAGACATGGCAGTGGATTAGGTGAGGATGTTCTCAGACATGGCAGTGGATTAGGTGAGGAAATTCTCAGACATGGCAGTGGATTAGGTGAGGATGTTCTCAGACATGGCAGTGGATTAGGTGAGAAAGTTCTTAGACATGGCAATGGATTCGAGTCAGGGCAATATCTTTGAAATACCTTGTAGCCTGCATTCTGGTAAACTCTTTCAAATATCCGTGTCCATGAATGTATGCAGGTCTGAATGGTTTCAGGCCAGACAAATAAATCATATGGACATACTGTGTGCTTAAGATTTACAAAGTAGGTCATCTATAAGAATAGGGCAATAGGCCTACTTAAAGTCTGATGTGAATGATCCAGTAAACCTACTTGTGTTGATGGTTTACGGAGACCAAGAGTTAATAGTGAACATCCTAGTCAAGTCCAGCCCAAAACAAGGCCACACATGGATACAAAGCAAGCATGCCGTGCGTCACAACACTGACCTGGCCAACTGGGAGCCGTTGGATCTCCTGTAACTGATGAAGACATCTATGGGCGGCTTGTGTTGGCTGACCGAGCTGAGGGCGTCAACGCTGTCGTAGGCAGCTGAGGTGGGGCTGCCCACAGATGATCTCAGTTCTAAACAAAGAGAAATGGAAGTTTGCTTATTTCTCTATTTAGAATTTTATATTTTTTAATCATTGTGGTGGTATTAATACATTTTCTATAAACTATAGTAAACATAAATTATGTATATAAACTATAGTAAACATAAATTGTATAGATGATACAAGTTCCACGTGAACTCAAAAAGTTAATAACATTTTTTCGACCACTTCAGACACTTTCAGCTTATTATTTTATGTTTGTGTATGGGGGATAGCGTAGACGGCTGGTTTGTAATCCCAAGTCAGATTTTTCTGTTTCCAACCTCAGTGTTAGTTTCTTTTAGCCAAACTTGACCTCCAAGCCATGACTAGCCGCCTTGCTTGGCCATTGAGCTAATTTTTCCCCATTTAAAATATAGGGGCGTGGGGTGAGGAGGACTGAGAACAGTTTATAAAGTAAGGCAATCAGAAGCACACAATCAATAAATTCTATGACATTCACGGATGTGTGTTTACCTTCAATCTTGGCCAGAATTTTCATCCGATGGATTCCATTAACAATATTACAGTCCTGGGCCAGGTGCGTATCTTTGATCGAACGCAGCAGTGGGCGGTCCACACCAGTGTACAGCATTTGATACGTGTATTGTGACATATCCTCACCCACGTCACGCAGCCATGCTCCCAACATGCTCGGGTCACATGACGTGTAGTCTGACGAAATCTTCAGATCTCTGAGTTCACGAAGGAACCTGATCAGAAGGATGGGAGGGGGCGAATTAGAATTGACCGAAGATTTGATACTGCAAGCAGGTTAACCCTAGTTCTTAAACAGGTCCCTTGGGCAACAAAGTCATAGAGTGTGGACCACCCACAAGAAGAAATAAGTCCATATAAAATAAATTTAAAAATTTGCAATTGTTTTGATTAAACCTAGTATTTATGAGCCCTGTTTTATTATCAAACTATCTGGAATTATTTTATCATCAAACTATCTGGAATTAATTGATCATCAAAATACCCAGAATTATTTTATCATCAAACTATCTAAAAAATTTGTTATCCTCCAAATATATAGAATTGTTTTATCATCAAACTATCATAAACATTTGGTATAACAGACTGTCTTAAATTGTAGTATAATCAAACTATCTAGAATTTTTTTATCATCAATCTATCTGTTAAAACAAGAAAGCATTAGAGCATCTCCATGATGAGTTACCTTTTCCTTGAGATGGCACATGTCATGTCAAGACTGTCCCGTAGTTCCTCCTCTGTCAACCTCAGCAACAGGTCTCCATCGACTTGACACAATTGAAATTTTTCAGTGTACGCATTGAATCCTCCCTGAAATTATGGATCAATAGCTTTCTGAACATCAAGGGAAAAACTATGAGGGGATTGTTTACTTGAGGCAGTCCTGGGAAAGACAACACTAATTTGGTTGTGTGTTTCATAATAGTTAGAGGGAAATATTTTTTATAAAAAAACATTTTTATTGTTCAAAAATGAGAATCAAGAGTTTGAATAAATTCACCCTGAACTTATTTGCAGATAAAGGAAGATTTATCCAAAACTTATTAATATACATTCATTAAAATCTCTCAAAGAGGGTTGATTGCAATTGTCCCCCCTTGTCCACAGAATTCTCCAGCAGATGAAGTTACTTAGCTGCCCATCATGGCACATGGGAACAGATTGCTTCACAGTGGGTGTACATGATTCACAACTTTGTGTTTCACTTGTCTACTTTAATTTAACAAAAAGTGTACAAAAAAAACTGGAAATTACAATTAAGAAGCATATACCAAGTGAGATTGAAATTGTGAAGATTTGTGTGCCCATTTCTGGTAGCCCCTTCTTCCATCTATTTCAGTACAAATTCCAATTAAATGTAAAAGTCAGTAACTGGGTACAAGAGTACCAACCTGTCCGATCCAATGAACGACATCATCACATGTCCAAAGAGGCACCTGTTGTGACAGCTTGTGAGGGACTTCCTCCCCAATAATCTTCAATGCTTGTGCGGCTAGTCTAGAGGCTACCCGATTTGGTGTACTGGCCAGCCACTTAAGGGGCTCCACAGCTCCAATTTTATATAAAACCTGGAATATTTATGAAGATTTTTGTAAAACACCTGGAATATTTCTAAAACAAATATATATATATATATCTATAAAACAATTGGAATGAATGAAAACAAAATAAAGAAATACACTGGATATCTTTAGAAAAAATCTCTGTGTACTGTCACTATGCTTGTGATGTGTAGGATCTTGATAAAAAAATATTTAAAAAATTGATAAAGTGGTTTAAAAAATTGTCAAACTGCAATGTTTTTTTACAATTCCTAAATAGCATATATAAAGGGAAAAAAGATTCACACTGATTTCAGGAGTGAGAGAAGCAGGTAGGACATATTTAAAAATAACAATGCCACGTTCCTTAGATTTTATTATTTTATAACATTTCTTCCACCACTTCAGAAACTTATTATTTTATGTTTGTGTATGGGGCTAACGTAAAATGTAACAGGTAAATAAATTTTATTTTCAGCTATTGTGAATTTACAGCCACATAATTCCATTACATGAGAAGGCTATAGTTATGTATATTACATGATTGCAATAGCTGACACATATTATGTATGACAATAACTGATACATTAACTAAGACTTCTGACCTCCTTTCTGCCTTGTTCTGACTTGATCCCGGCCTCCATGACAAAATGAAATGCTGCCAATGCCTGGGCCTCTTCCCTCTTGCTGGATAAAACTGGGATCAACCGCTTGAGCCAACCTGGTGAGCGGCCATGCCGGTGCGACATATCTCTCTGGGCAAACTCTGCCGGGTCATGAGAGTCAATGAAGGGCAGCACCAGGGAGAGTGTCCCCGAGCTCATGACAGCATTTTCTATTTCCTTGTTGGACACCAGAACTCCAATGGCGAGGAGTGCATAATAGCGGACACTGTCATCTTCAACAAAGGCCAATGGGAATAGCCATTCGGGCACTTTGTGTTTGGCCATTTCCTGCTGGTTTTCCCCGCCGCCGTACAGTGCCAGGTTGGACAGAGCTATGGCACAGTTTTTGAGAGTGACCCGGTCGTTGCACCGACACCAGTAGGTGATGGTGTCCAGGCCGCCAAGTTTGATGACCTTCGCGCAGGTGTCCTCTGATGTTTTGAAAAGACTCTCCAGTATTCCAGTACACGTCTGAGCCAGTTCACAGTCTCCGCGGGCATCACGGGTCATCTTGACCACTAGTTCTAAACCATTTTCCGAAATCTGGCGCCTGCATGATAAAAGAAATGAAAGATTAACTAAAAATATTAGCTGTGAAGAAATATATTTAAATACAAAATATTGAGTGTTACCTTGGCAACTGATCACTTGGTGGAGTTAAAATTATCCTGGCTTACTTCAATTTTCATGTCAACGACTATCATGTTAACAAAAGAGTGACAAACATTTTATGATTTTAACAAACAAAAACATTTATGACTGTATTTTTATAAGTATTGTTAACATTATTTGGCCTAGTTTAGACCATCTCCTTTGTTTCCTAACAATAATCACACGATTCCTTGCATGAAACGTGAAAGACAGTTTTAGTTAAGGGGATGAAATCTTAATTATTGAAATTGTGACTTCGCTCATATTTAGGGTTGCCATATCTAGCTGGGACCTGGTCAGGACACTCTGAGATGGGGGTGTAGAAACGAAGTAAAAAATTATTTAATAAAATGACTTATAAGGTCCATAACGGTGACAGTCCCAATATATCTGGACGGATGGCAATCCTACTTATATTGGATGCAGTGACTCTTCCATTGGACCTAGTGAGTCAAATCGGATCTAGAGTCCTCCATTGGACCAAGTGAGTCCTCCATTGGACCTAGTGAGTCATGTTTGACCCAGTGAGTACTCCATTGGACCTAGTGAGTCAAATTTGACTTAGTGAGTACTCCATTGGACCTAGTAATTCCTCTTTTGGACCTAGGGAGTCCTCCTGACAAGCCTAATATTTTGATGCGTAACTCAAAATCCACTATGATGCAGTCCTGGCCACAAAAGATCAACTATTTGAAGTAAGTAAATATGTAGCAGTTCATATTCCACTGGGGACAAAATCAGCTGACTCTATGAGAAAATATTTCTAATGTTGAAGGTTATATAAGAAATAAAAGATCACCTGTTGGATGTGGTCAGGGACTGCTCCAAAAGTCGGGCAGAAACTTTCATCAGTTCCCTGTTACTAGATGCCAGGTTGTTGACAATTATGTCCAAAGCACTGTCAGTCCTCAGGATATCACAGAGTTCATAGGCAAGGTCTTTACCTAAATATCATATGGTGAAGCAATTGAACAGAGCTGATATTTCATTGTAAATAAGTGTAACTAATCAAGAACCCAGAAATGTAGAAGTGATATGTCATTGTAAGATAGTGTAACTAAACAAGAGCACAGCAAATGAAGAAGTAATATGTCTTCGTAAGATAGTGTAACTAAACAAGAGCACAGCAAATGTAGAAGTAATATGTCTTCGTAAGATAGTGTAACTAAACAAGAGCACAGCAAATGTAGAAGTAATATGTCATTGTAAGATAGTGTAACTAAACAAGAGCACAGCAAATGTAGAAGTAATATGTCTTCGTAAGATAGTGTAACTAAACAAGAGCACAGCAAATGTAGAAGTAATATGTCATTGTAAGATAGTGTAACTAAACAAGAGCACAGCAAATGTAGAAGTAATATGTCATTGTAAGATAGTGTAACTAAACAAGAGCACAGCAAATGTAGAAGTAATATGTCATTGTAAGATAGTGTAACTAAACAAGAGCACAGCAAATGTAGAAGTAATATGTCTTCGTAAGATAGTGTAGCTAATTAAACATAACTAAAGAGATGCAGCTCAGTTGGGGGTGAAGTAAAGTAGATCTGAGTCAAGAGATACCATAGGTCAAGGTTAAGTTATTCACCATATATGGGCATAGACCAGGCCTGTTCCATTAGGACATTGAGCTCTGTGAGGGCGTTGAGTTGTTCTGGTATTGATCCCATCTGGAGCTGACGTACCTGTGGAGTGACACAATATAATCATTAGGTCAGGGGTCGGTAAACATTGTTAACAATTACCCTAAAATATATTTGTTTTAGCCAGAATTACCCCACAAAATTTGACAGGGGGAAATCATGGACTCTTTCAATTCTATATGGTTTATTGAATCCTTTTATACATTAAATACAAATATAAATCTAAAAAAAATTTAAAATGAACGTGATACAATAAATTCATAAAATTCTTAATTTGAAACAAAAGGATTTCTTCGAAAACTTTTTCATCACAGATTTTGAAGAAATTTGAGGAGTAAATCAAAGTTTGCAAATTTAGATAATAGCAAAAGTAGATAATTGCAAAAGATGGCAATGTTTTGACTGGCTCTTCATGTGCATGTTGAAAGCCTTTGTTGCTCTTGACATCATTGAGCATACGATAAAATAAAAGGCCACTAGGCCAAAAGGACATACATTAGACAAGATGTGGGGTTATGCTAGCCGGCGAGCCATTAGTTTGGCTATTTAACTGGCCAGGTGAAATTTTGTGCGCACACAAAAATCAGTCATCACAAGGAATGAACTTTTTATACAGTGTTATTTATATCTCTTGAGCTCTCTTTACCCAAGATATGTTTTTACCCCACTATAGGTAATTTACCTGAAAGAACTGGGTAGGTATATATAGCCACAGCATTGTCAAAATTAAGGGAAGAAATAGCTTATGACGAACATACAAGGATCATCAACTGACAGGGTTCAACTGAGATGGGGTAAGTCATCCACTGACAGGGTTCAACTGAGATGGGGTAAGTCATCTACTGACAGGGTTCAACTGAGATGGGGTAAGTCATCCACTGACAGGGTTCAACTGAGATGGGGTAAGTCATCCACTGACCTTCTGTTTAAGGGATTGTGAGTAGATCTGGAAGCTGGATCTCAGGTTGGACTTTGAGCTGAGGCTGCCGCTGTCTCCTGTTGTTGTTGTTGTGGTGGTGGTGAGAGATTTAGTCTTTATCTTACTGACATCTTTACTTTTACACTGGGAAAGAGACAGCTTATTTAGAAACAACAGCTCAGAACATTTGAACATCTTTACTTTTACACTGGGAAAGAGACAGCTTATTTAGAAACAACAGCTCAGAACATTTGAACATCTTTACTTTTACACTGGGAAAGAGACAGCTTATTTAGAAACAACAGCTCAGAACATTTGAACATCTTTACTTTTTACACTGACTCATCTTTATTCTTTACTCTTACACTGAAAAATATTTAGTTTTTACCCTGATAAATCTTAACTTTTATCCTGACACATCTTTGCTTTTTACACTGACACATCTTTACTTTTTACCCTGACACATCTTTACTTTTTACACTGGCACATCTTTACTTTTTACACTGTTACATGTTAACTTTTTATCCAGACAAATCTTAAATTTTTGCACTTAAACATCTTTACTTTTTACGCTGACACATCTTTACTTTTTTTTTACCCTGACACATCTTTACTTTATCTTACAAGCGGTGAATAACTTATAACTTATTCTTGTTCAATATGATTGCACTCCATCATTGACGTACACTCTAGACGCCTAGAGACAGAAATATTCTGCTTCATTACCTTAGAGGAATAGGAAAGGTCCTCCATGCTGGAGGAACTCTCCTGTGAAAAAGATCTGCGAGAGGCATAGACATAGCTGAGGTCACCGGTCTTCAGTTCCTCATCCTGCGGTATTGTTTCTAAAAGTCGGCCCGAGGACGTCCTCATCATGGAGCCAGAGGACTCTCCCAGTTCAACCTGCCAAGAAATAAGAAAATTACATGAACATTGTCTTATTTGAACATTTTTAAAAATTGAGAATTGTCTAATTTGAACATTGTCTTATTTGAACATTGTCTTACATGAACATTGTCTTACTTGAACATTGTCTTACATGAACATTGTCTTACTTGAACATTGTCTTACTTGAACATTGTCTTACTTGAACATTGTCTTACATGAACATAGTCTTACTTGAACATTGTCTTACTTGAACATTGTCTTATTTGAACATTGTCTTATTTGAACATTGTCTTACTTGAACATTGTCTTACTTGAACATTGTCTTACTTGAACATTGTCTTACTTGAACATTGTCTTACATGAACATTGTCTTACTTGAACATTGTCTTACATGAACATTGTCTGACATGAACATTGTCTTACATGAACATTGTCTGACATGAACATTGTCTGACATGAACATTGTCTGACATGAACATTGTCTGACATGAACATTGTCTTACATGAACATTGTCTTACATGAACATTGTCTTACATGAACATTGTCTTACTTGAACATTGAGTCTTTTGAAATTCTTATTAATAATGGTATCAACCAACATTTATTTTAATATGTAAATGTTATATTCCCAAGGATGTTGTGTATATTATACTGGTATTGCTTTGAGCAACCATAAAGGCACTGCCAGGACCAGGGCTCAAATGAAGGCTTGGGTCAGAGTCAACAAGGGTCCATAGCTGTTTGTAATAAAACCATCACTGAATAGCAGAAAACGCTTAATGAAAGCTTCTGAGACTTTGGGCACCTTGTGCTTATCTGACTCTTATCTTGCCCTTGTGTGACCATAGGCTAGTATTATATGGTCCTAGGGTAGTCCTTATCTCTAGCTCTAAGCTAGCCTTATCTTGGCCTAGGCTGGCCCATATCCGACCCTAGATTGGTCCTTATCTTGCCCTAGACGGGTACTTATCTTGCCCTAGACTGGCCCATATCTGAACCTAGACTGGACCTAATCTCGCCCTAGAATGGCCCTTATCTGGACCACAAATGGCCTGTTCGGAACCTAAATTCGCCGTTTGCTGGCCCCAGGTCGGCCCTTATCTGACCCCGGGCTTGGAGCTTTTGAGATGAGCATTATATTGAGAACGTGCACAGCTCTACCAGAGACAACAGTTTTACATACTTCATTCAGACAGAAACTTACAAAGAAATCATCCATTTTGTATTGAGATCCTTTCAACTCTTGATCAAGACAAGTTTGGTCTTGGTTAAGACTTTGTTCTCATTTCCATGTTTCCCCGTAGTAGAGGAATTTACATACTTTTTATTCAGGTATTTAATTTTAGGATTTTCTCCTCAGGCAAGTCTTTGAAACTTCCCAGTTTCAAGATGATGGTTATTATAGAGTAGATTATACTTTAAATTATGTTAAAAAGGATTATACCTTCACAGTTCTAATGCTGCACACCATAGGTATTATTCCTTGCACACCATAGGTATTATTCCTTAAGTTACACAGCACTAACTGCAACTACAAATAATATGAATGCTGCTTTAGAAGTACACAACTGCTAAGTTAGTTTTTGATCTTGTACTTATACTTAATTATTTGATCTTGTAGTCCTTCAGAAAGTCGTTTTGATCTACACATCCACGATGTACAAGAACATCTCTCAGTACATATACTTAAATCTGTACAATATAGAAACTTTAGTCCCCTAGAGATTGTTCCAGGTACGAGATGACCAATTGTCACAGACGTCACAGAATGAACTGTCCTGGTTGACAATCCTTGTGACTGAACTGTCCTGGTTCACAATCCTTGTGATAGAACTGTCCTCGTTGACAATCCTTGTGGTAGATTTGCCGTCAGATGAGAAACACTTGCCGTGATGCTGGCACAACAACAATGCTGCCAGCCCAGCCTGGCTTCATGCACCGGTAGCACATCATACGGAGGCACTTCTTAACAGTGGCGCGTCTTACGTCTTACGAGACAATGATGAAACACAAACATCCCCTTTTGTCCGAGTGCCACCCCAATGACTATTTCTTCCCACGCACACGCCCCAACGTGTCCCCCACTCCCATTTCCCGCCACACCATGGCTCCCACCCCTTTTAATCCAAACGTACGACGCAACCTTGACATTATCTTCCCGTGCACTCACAGTTAGATGCACAACTCCTGTTAGGTATCACGTGGTGTCGACCCCATGTTCCCTCCAATGTGCAGTAGCACACACTCTTCATGGAAAAAAAAAGGGGGGGGGGGGAATGATGGAATTTCCCCCTCCTCGACCTTGGGAGTACTCTATTCGACCCTCCCCCCCCCCCCACCCCGTGTGTGTGTACGTGTGCTACTTGCCGTGTAGCCAGCAGATAAACACATTATTGGCACGATGTTAGCTTTAGGGCACATATCAGGTGTTGATTTTGTGTAATGGTGGTGTTTATTGTCATGTAGTCATTAAATCAACTTAACCTGTCGCTTACCAGCTGGCTTCTACAACCACAGAATAACACTTCGTGTTTAACAAAATTAACACGTGGTGTTTAACAAATAGACGCTGGTTAATTAGTTAGAGGAGGGATGGGGGGAGGAGTTGGGGGATATACCAGGGCATTTGAGGGGAGGGGGCACTGTAAGTAAAACATGCAGGCATACAGGAACAGGTCTCTGTGTGTGTCTTGTTATGACTAGGACTGTCTGGGAATGATCTAGGACTGTTTAGGTAGGAGTGTAAATGGCTTTCTAGGTAGGACTAGATACAAGGACTGTCTACTATGTAGGAATGTCTAGGTAGGCCTAGGAGAATGTCTAGGAGAAACACGCAAAAATAGGGGGGGGGGGTTGAAACGGCAGGAGCGGCAGCGTTAAGGGGCGGTTCACCCCCCCCCCCCCCCCCCCCCCCCCATCTCCCCCCCCCCCCCCCCCCCCGCCCCAAGACCCCCCCCTCTCCCCTCAAAAGTACGTCATGCTTTCGATCTAAAAACTTGTTAGAAAATTTTAAAAAATTCATTAAATTGTAATCTGTAATAATTTTACTATCAAACTTTTAGATGTATCAATATGACATCTACTGTTAGAATACAACCATGACAACAGAATATTTGACATAAATGACAATTTCAGGATTTACTTGAATCATAAAAAAATAAATATCACAAAATGTGTCACATATTCTTAGACCCCCCTCCCCCCTTTTTATTTCCCCCAAGATTGACACACTTTATGGACGGCCCCTAAATAAACATGTAGCAGACTTAAAAACTATCATCTCCACATTAAATTATAATAATGCAAATAATGAGATGGGTTAGGTGGGGCTCGTGGCCAGTTATAGAGAGGTGTGGTACCGCATAGACACAACACATTGACCCATTAAGTACATCCAGTAAGTAGAGTCCCATTAAGTACATCCAGTAAGTAGAGTCCCATTAAGTACATCAAGTAAGTTGAGTCCCATTAAGTACATCCAGTAAGTAGAGTCCCATTAAGTACATCCAGTAAGTAGAGTCCCATTAAGTACATCCAGTAAGTAGAGTCCCATTAAGTACATCCAGTAAGTAGAGTCCCATTAAGTACATCCAGTAAGTAGAGTCCAGTGTATCTATCAATCAAGAATGGATAGTGTTACAATAGCACACTAGCGTTGGCTATTCCCAGAGAGAGACAGAGAGAGAGAGAGAGAGAGAGAAAGAGAGAGAGAGAAAGAGAGAGAGAGAGCGCGAGTCCAACCAGAGGCGTAGCTAGGGTCAGTGCTCCCTCCAGCCACACCAACTAAGGCATGGGCGTGTACAAGGAACACAATTTCATGGGGGGGGGAGGAGGGGGAGGTGCCCAAATGAATCACAGCCATTGGAGCGGTTGTTGAAATAGACTCACCCGCTCGAAGGCCTCAGCTCGCGAAAGATCTAAGTAGACCCTGTTACATTCACTGATGTTCTGACCACTGCTGGACTCGGCTGCCGTCAGGTGGACCTCGTCTGCGTCAGCAAGGAGCTCATTGTCCTGTGAAATACAAACAAAGTGTGTGTGGGGGGGGGGGGGGGAAGGAGTGGCGTGTAAGAGGTGCACCGTGAATTGGCAATTATTGGGTTCAGTTTTCAGCACAGAGAGGCCATCATTGGTAATGGTGTTCAATCTTGTGGGCACACAGATTTGTTATAATATCCCCCCCCCCAAAAAAAAACAACAACAAACCCTTGTAACTGTTTTTATGAATCTGTCAATGTTAATTCTCTAACTGCGGTGCAGCAGTGAGTAAACCTATCAACAGTAAAAAAAAATCAAAACTCTTGGCTAACCGAAGGAAAATAAAAAAAAAATCAAGATTCATTAAAGTCTGATTTCCGTTTGACACACCCCCCCACCCCCCCCCCCCACCGAAGTGCGTCAATGATGGATTTGTGTCTTCCAACCTACAGTGTAGCTTGCTACTACGCTCATACAAATATATTTCATTTGGTTTATGCACGTCCATTGTGTGCTAAGGGATATAACTGTGGTAATGAAACAAGCATTACTTAAAGTTCTTTCCCCTGCCTCTCCTGGCGGCTAATGATGGGATGTCGTACAACTTTCGAACAGTGAATAGCTACTGACATAATAATGGAAAGAGGACAGAACAAGAAGGAATAATTGTTGTCTTGGTCATCAAGAATGTGAAATGTATATCATTGCAGATTACACGGAACATTTTTAGGACAAAATGACCCGAATAAGGACTTATGAACTACAGGTGGACACAATTAACAACATGTGGACAAACTGAATGTTGAAACAAATTACAATGTGGAAAAAATTAAGTATGTCAAAATAAAACGAATAGATTATGGACACAAAAAAAATGAGCGGAATACTGTAAAAATGCACTCAATGTGTTTTGTGTCAGCTGTTAAGTTAAGAGAGTGAACCGAACTACTTCTTGTTTAGGTTCTGTTTATTGCCATGGTATTAACTGTAGGTTAGCCCAATGTCATGTGTAGACGTGCCTAATGTCTTGTAAAGATTTGCCTAATGTCAAGAATGTGAAATGTATATCATTGCAGATTACCACGGCATACTGCTCCAGCGTCTGCAACAAACGTTCGGTCTCACTGATACCGTCCTGTGTTGGTTCCGATCGTATCTGACTAATCGGGTCCAGTCGGTTATTTCAAAGGGCTTGACCTCGAAGAAATCTAATCTCGAATTTGGAGTACCCCAGGGCTCGGTCCTAGGCCCGATGCTTTTCACGATGTACATTCAGCCCCTGGGTGCAGAGATCAGGCAGTTTGACATGTTGTATCACATGTTCGCGGACGATACACAACTTCATCAATCCGTGATCACTTCTCAGTTCCCTCAGCTGCTCAGTATTACACAGAAGACAATGGAGTCGGTAAAGCACTGGATGACCATTAACAAGCTCAAATTAAATGATGATAAGACTGAGCTGCTCCCCATTGCGACCGCTCAGAAGCAGAAATCTGCACATAACACGACATCCATTACTCTCTCAGGTGTGCGTATTGAGTTAGCTCAAACAGTGCGGTACCTGGGTGTCTACCTAGATAGAAGACTAACTTTTGAAAGTCATATTAACATGCTATGCAGGGCGATTTTTCTGGAGCTGCGCAGGATTAGTCAAATCAGGCCCTTCCTAACAATTGATACAACAAAGAGGCTGATGTCTGCATTTGTGCTATCACGCATGGACTATTGCAATGCTCTCATGGTGGGTCTTCCAGCTACGCTCCTGGATAAAATTCAAATAGCACAGAATAATGCGGCTCGCATTGTTCTCCGCAAACGCAAGTTCGACCATGCAAAAACACTTCTGAGAGAGTTGCATTGGCTGCCGGTGCGTGCTCGCATAGAGTACAAAATCGCAACTTTGTGCTACCGCTGCTTACATGACCTGGCGCCGTCCTATCTGAAAGAGCTGCTGACGCCTTATGTACCCAGTAGAGAGCTCCGCTCATCCGATAGTGGCAAACTCTCGACACCACGTGTTTGCCTTGAGACTTACGGAAAGCGCACTTTCGCATTTGCTGGTCCAACAATTTGGAACGCCCTTCCTGTCGATCTTAGAAACAACCAGACACTGGAGTCCTTTAAAACAGATCTAAAGACACATCTATTTCGCAAATACCTTCTGGGATGATTGTCTACCTTATTTTCCATGTGTTGCTGTGTTGCTTAGTGTTGAAATGGCCAGAAAGACTTTGATATTGTATGCTTGTAATTAGTTTTTGTAGTGTTCTGTTTGTTTTAAATGTGGTGAATTATAGATTGTTTTTTGTTGACTTTGTACCGCGCTTCGAGCCTTTGGGGATGAAGCGTGTTTTTTTTAAATGAACTTTATTATTATTATTATTATGTACAGATGTGCATAATGCCATGTGCATACATGGCTTATGTCATGTGTAGGAATACCTAATGTCATGTGTAGGAATGCCTGATGTCATGTGTAGGAATGCCTAATGTCATGTGTAGGAATACCTAATGTCATGTGTAGGAATGTCTAATGTCATGTGTAGGAATGCCTGATGTCATGTGTAGGAATGCCTAATGTCATGTGTAGGAATACCTAATGTCATGTGTAGATGTGCCTGTGATCATGTGTAGATGTGTCTTCGGTAATGTGTTGATGTTCCTAATGTCATGTGTAGGTGTTCCTAATGTCATGTGTAGACATGCCTAATATAACGTGTAGAATTTCCTAATGGCATGTGTACATGTGCCTTTGATCATGTGTAGATGTGTCTTATGGTCTGTGTAGACGTGCCTAATGTCACATGTAGACGTGCCTAATGTCACGTGTAGGTGTGCCTAATGTCACGTGTAGACATGCCTAATGTCACGTGTAGACGTGCCTAATGTCACATGTAGAAGTGCCTAATGTCACGTGTAGACGTGCCCAATGTCACGTGGTGACTTGCCTAATGTCACGTGTAGACGTGCCTTCTGTCACGTGTAGACGTGGCTACTGTCACGTGTAGACGTGCCTAATGTCACGTGTAGACGTGCCTAATTTCACGTGTAGAAGTGCCTAATGTCACGTGTAGACGTGCCCAATGTCACGCGGTGACTTGCCTAATGTCACGTGTAGACGGGCCTAATGTCACGTGTAGACACGTGCCTAATGGCATGCCTTGGTCGTGCCTGGCTAGCTACTCACCCGCCTGATCAGGCTGGCGTCCGACTGCGACCTCTCCAGCATCCTGTACGGATCGTGAAGACGCCCGGAGTCCCCCTCGCTGTGCTGGAACGTTGAAGCAGACGAGATCCTGTGCAGGCTGGAGCTGGGGCTCTCCAGAAGGTCGTCCCCAGATGACATCTGGGTCATGTCAACAGATGCCAGGTCCAGGTGGAAGGCGGGCTGAGATCTCTGGGGGGATCTCAAACCGGAAGGAGGGGCCCCGACATCCTCGGCTTCCTTCCACAGTTTTTCTTTGACCTTGGATTTCTGCGTCTCTTCTCGGGGCTGACCTTGGCTCAAGGTCATCGAGCGGTGGCCAGAAGACGGAGAAGAGTTAATGTTCTTGTACCGTGAGTTATGGAAGCTGTCTACTTCCGGCGCGTCGTCCAGCATGAAAGAATGAGAGGACAAGGGGGGCGATTCATTCTGGGTCTCTTGTTGGTAGAAGTAGTCAGAGGGTTGCTTGATAGGAAGGGGGGTGGAGGAACTTTTGGCCCGCTCTGAGGAGGAAAACAAGAGTCAAAGTTGAAGATAAGCGCCATATCTGTGGTGAGGACAGGGCCATTGAGTAAACATTTCCATTAGTTTCTAATAGGTTACTCCACCAGCAGGTTACTTTACTAGTGGGTTACTTTACTGTATAGGTTACTTGACTGGCAGTTACTTAACTGGTGGGTTACTATAATAGTCGTTACTTCACTGGCAGGTTAGTTTGCTAGTAGGGTAATTTACTGGTAGGTTACTTCACTGGTAGGTTAATTTATGGGTAGTTTACTTTACGGGTAGGTTGCATTACTAGTAGATACTCTACTCGACAGGTAGAAGCAGGTTAATTTATTGGTAGTTTACTTTACAAAAGTGAGTTACTAATCGCCTGGGTCATTGAGATTTTAGGACACATTCCATTCCATTAGAGCTAAATTGAGCACATTCTTCCTGCACTGTTTGCACAGGATTACAGTCAGTCATGTTATGACAGTCTTGGTGTTAGACATCCACACAATCCTAGGAGGGTATGTTTAGACATGGGAGGCCAGTGGCGTGGCGTAGAAAGGGGGCGGTCCGTGGCGTAGAAAGGGGGCGGTCCGTGGCGTAGAAAGGGGGCGGTCCGTGGCGTAGAAAGGGGGCGGTCCGTGGCGTAGAAAGGGGGCGGTCCGTGCAGGGCGGCACTTTATTCTTTAATTTGAAATGTGACATTTGTAGGAAACTGACGATATTTTTTTTTCCTTAAAAAAAAAGAAGTGGGGGGGGGGGG
>CAXITT010000272.1:591293-608989 GCA_964033795.1 Lymnaea stagnalis
GTTGGCTGAAAGTAGGATCCTATGAAGTACATAGAGGTTGGCTGAAAGTAGGATCCAATGAAGTACATAGAGGTTGGCTGAAAGTAGGATCCTATGAAGTACATAGAGGTTGGCTGAAAGTAGGATCCTATGAAGTACATAGAGGTTGGCTGAAAGTAGGATCCAATGAAGTACATAGAGGTTGGCTGAAAGTAGGATCCTATGAAGTACATACATGTTGGCTGAAACTAGGATCCTATGAAGTACATAGAGGTTGGCTGAAAGTAGGATCCAATGAAGTACATAGAGGTTGGCTGAAAGTAGGATCCAATGAAGTGATAGAGGTTGGCTGAAAGTAGGATCCAATGAAGTGCATAGAGGTTGGCTGAAAGTAGGATCCAATGAAGTACATAGAGGTTGGCTGAAAGTAGGATCCAATGAAGTACATAGAGGTTGGCTGAAAGTAGGATCCAATGAAGTACATAGAGGTTGGCTGAAAGTAGGATCCAATGAAGTACATAGAGGTTGGCTGAAACTAGGATCCTATGAAGTACATAGAGGTTGGCTGAAAGTAGGATCCAATGAAGTACATAGAGGTTGGCTGAAAGTAGGATCCAATGAAGTACACACAGGTTGGCTGAAAGTAGGATCCAATGAAGTGCATAGAGGTTGGCTGAAAGTAGGATCCAATGAAGTACATCTATTGAACACTTCATTAGTCACCCAAGGTGTTTTTATGTTTGACTAGTATGGCACTACTTATCTGCTATACCTACCACATATATGCCTACTACCTCTATATGCCTATCCGATCTCTATGCCTACTAACTAGCCACAGGGGCGTAGCTAGGGATGGTGCCAACCGGAGCCGTAAGAGTTCTTTGCGCCCACCTCCACGAAAAAACCCCCATTAAGTTGGCCGAAAATGATGCCCATGAATATAAAGATAAAAAGTGCCGCCAAGGGGTGTGCCGCTAATGGGGGTGTGCCGCCCCCATCCACATCCCCTCTCCTAAGTCACTGCCTCTCCATGCCAACGACGTCTCTACACAAAGATCTGGCAAAGGTCAAGCTCATCGATGTGGCTCTCGTCATTTGGAGTTACCACCACCTTTTAATTGACCATCTACAAAACATTACGTTAACGGTGTGACCTTGACCCAGCACGTGAGACGTAGAGGAGTTGTTTACATGCCAGGGTGCTATTGACAACAGGCCAAGTATGTATCGTCAGGTGCTACGGAAGCGGTGGGGGAGACTTGATGGTCTAGAACTAAAGGGAAGGCAGGGGTCTCTTCCTTGTCTCAAAGCAAGGCAGGGGGCTCTTCATTGTCTCAAAGCAATGCAGGGGTATTTTCATTGTTTCAACAGAAGGCGGGGTATTTTCATTGTTTCCACATGAAGGGGCGGGTATTTTCATTGTTTCCACATGAAGGGGCGGGTATTTTCATTGTCTCAAGGGAAGGGGCGGGTATTTTCATACCTCAAGGGTAGGTGCAGGTATTTTCATTGTCTCAATGGTAGGGTCGGGTATTTTCATTGTCTCAAGGGTAAGGGCGGGTATTTTCATTGTCTCAAGGGTAGGGGCGGGTATTTTCATTGTCTCAATGGTAGGGGCGGGTATTTTCATTGCCTCAAGGGTAGGGGCGGGTAATTTCATTGTCTCAAGGGTAGAAAAAAAGGTGGGGTGGTGGGGGGGGGGGTATTTTTCTTGTCTCAGAGTGAATTCAGGTAACAGCCAAAGGCAGCTGTTTGCCTAGATAAACTGAAAGTCTTTGTCTGCCACCCAGATGTCCCGATTATGACTCGCTTCTGCAACGGGCGCTTTATTTGACTTAGTATTAACAAACAGACCGAATCAAAGAGCTATTTATGGGCTCGCATTGTGTGTAGAACGCTCGCACTGCTCAGAGAACATCAACTTAAGTGGACAAAACTCATAGATCTATCTACCCGTCAACTGATAGATCTATCTACCCGACAACTGGTATATCTATCTACCCGACAACTGGTATATCTATCTACCCGACAACTGGTATATCTATCTACCCGACAACTGGTATATCTATCTACCCGACAACTGGTATATCTATCTACCCGACAACTGATAGATCTATCTACCCGACAACTGGTATATCTATCTACCCGACAACTGGTATATCTATCTACCCGACAACTGGTATATCTATCTACCCGACAACTGATATATCTATCTACCCGACAACTGGTATATCTATCTACCCGACAACTGGTATATCTATCTACCCGAAAACTGATATATCTATCTACCCGACAACTGATATATCTATCTACCCGACAACTGGTATATCTATCTACCCGACAATTGATATATCTATCTACCCGACAACTGATAGATCTATCTACCCGACAACTGATATATCTATCAACCCGACAGAGTGAGGCTCAACTAAAATGCGCCCAGGAAGCAGAGTACCACCAATGAATCAACACACACACACAACGAAAGATTGCTGTTTAGCTTTTCCCTTCCATCCATCCCTGTGGCACTACAGCCCCATGTAAGGCTTGGGGCTATCTCACTATTTCCTTCCACTCAGACTAATGCGTTTTTTCCATGTTGAGATTCCCATTCATTCATCTAAGCCTAGGTCTGCCTTTGAGCCGTTTTCCTCTGGGGTTTTATTGATGTACCCTCTTCACCCCTCTGTCATTAGGCATTCTCCCCAAGTGTCCTGCCCAGCGCAGACTACCCTTTTTTTATATCTGCTACTATCGTTGGATCCTGATATAGACTGTACAATTCCTGGTTGGTTCGTATTCTCCACACATATTCATCCCTGTTGGTCCATATATTTTCCACAGAACTATTCTCCTTCAAGTGTTTAATATGTTTTCTGCCATTTTTATTTTTTAATATTCAAGTTTCACTTGCATATGTTACAACTTGTCTGATTACAGTTTTATAAATAGTTTTCATTGTTTCTCCTCTAATGTTTTTATCTTTGAGTATTTTCTGACTACTGAAGTATGCCTTATTTCCGGCAGATATTTGTTCTTCTTCTTTCTGTTAGTAATTCATCTCTTTCACTAATAAAGATCCTAGGTATTGGAATTGATTTACTTTTTCAAAAGTGTGGTTTCTAATTTTAATTGCTTCATCTGTCTGTTCTTCTCTCATCATAGTCATGTATTTTTTAATTATTTTTTTTGGTCGTTAACTTCTAGCTCTGCTTGTAGTGATGCGTCTTCTAAGTCAATCAAGGTTTTTGATATGTCTTCACTACTTTTCCCTAACATCAGCAAAATATTGAAGGGGTTGATTGCATAGCATGCCCGTTGTTTTTGGGTCTTGGGTTTCCCTCCCCATGAACATCCCACCCCTCGCCATCAACATCCCACCCTCGCCATGAACATCCCACCCCCTCCCCATGAACCACCCCCCCCCCTTTTTAGCCATTAGCACCTGTACGAAAAATCTTTTAAAAAAATCAAGAGCCACCCTCCACCTGAGTGCCCATGTAATTTATTAATTGCCCCTTGTTTGTATATAAATAAATTATGATAAATTTGAAGACCCCCCTTCTTTTTTGTTAAAACCTATCTCTTTAGGCCTTAACCGCCCCCACCCTTCCCCCACCCCCCCCAAGCTGTTATCGGAAATATAAAAGGTCGTAATCAGAATGAGTGTGGTGCACAGTGTGAAGCCAATGGACATGCGCAGAGCAGGTGAGTTCAAGATACTTCAAGCACAGCCAGACAAGTGTTTTGTGATCAGCAAGGTCTTACCACGTGTGGGTGATAAGATGGGTCTTACCACGTGTGGGTGATAAGGCACGTCTTACCACGTGTGGGTGATAAGGTGGGTCTTACCTCGTGTGGTCAAGTAGAGCTGGCGGCGGGGCTAAGACAAGTTTGATTGAATTTTGCAATGCAATGAGAACAGCGGAACAGCAGTACAGGACAGCAGAACACAACAACAGCAGCAAACACCGTACAAAACACTTTCAAGCAACATACATGTTTCAGAGCATCACATACTGTCCAAGGGCACCACACAATGTCCAGATCTTCGAACACTGTCCACAGCACCACACTCTGTCCAGAGCAACGCACCTTCCAAAAGGTTATTCCCCTTACACCAGTAGGATGTTGCTCATACCCCAGTAAGCTGTTCCCCAAACACACGTAGGCTGTTCCCCAAACACACGTAGGCTGTTCCCCAAACACACGTAGGCTGTTCCCCAAACACACGTAGGCTGTTCCCCAAACACACGTAGGCTGTTCACCAAACACACGGATGCTGTTCCCCATGCACAAGTAGGCTGTACCCCATAAACCAGTGGTAGGTTCCTCATACACAAGTAAGCTGTTCCCCAAGCACAAGTAGGCTGTTCCCCAAGCACAAGTAGGCTGTACCCCATACACCAGCAGGCTATTCCCCATACAGCAGCAGGCTATTCCCCATACACCAGCAGGCTATTCCCCAAACACCAGAGCCAGTAGGCTGTTTCCCATCTATACAACATCACAGAATGTGTGTAGTGTAAAGATATGTCTGGCAATAAACGTGATATGAAAAAGGCATGTTCCGCATTACCCATAGTCTCCCGAGGTGAGTCGATGACCACGTTTTGGATTTCATCCACTCGAGATTCATGTAACAAAACGTGGCTTCAATTCCCTTTCACCAACAAGCTGAATTTTATTTTTGGAATCCATTACTTTCTGAACAGTGAGACTTGGACGGAAGTGTTACACTATTCATGGACTTCTAATGTACCGCAGACTTCTAACAAGACAAGAGGGTTGGGGAACGCCAAAACATTATTAACTTAAAATCTACCATCTAGGTCACCTGCTCAGATTCAACACCTGCTTAGATTCAACGCCTGCTCAGGTTCCGGTTGGATAAAACGCAATTTAAATATGGCGTAACAGTGGTAAATATTTTCTCGGTCTGGACTAGAGACCGACCGAATCTCGGCTTCGGCGCCTAAAGTGGCCATTTGATCACTTTCAGCCTAATTTCGGTTTCGGCCGAAACCATAAAGTTAAATTTCGGTTTTGATTTCGGCTTCGGTCGAAACTGAAATGTTAGCTTTCGGTTTAATTTCGGTTTCGAAAGTCATTATTTAAATTTCGGCCTTGTTTCGGTTTCGGCCGAAATCAGAAAATCACTTTCGGTCGGTCTCTAGTCTGGACAACGTTTCTCCCGCCTTCGATTTCTCCACTGCCATGCGTAATGAATGGAAAGACATGCGTGTCACAGGACTAGCTTTTATGAAGTTGGCAACTTGAAGGGAATTTACTCCGTGTAATTCATCGCGTCGCCCACAAACTCCATCTTGAGATCGAGTCATTGACTCGGATCATTCAAGACATTGACGCGTAACCCTCTTCCCGTGTTGCTGTTTTCACCTCGATATTAAACGCTTTTCTTTTTTAAAACATACTGGGGACGGTAAGCATATCTTCACAAGATGTTAATATTTTTTTATTTCAGCTTCGACACGCCCCCCCCCCTTCCCCCCAGCCATGAAACACTATGATGATCAAATAAACACTGAAGTACGTGTAAACAGGAGGGGTTGGGGGGGGTGGGGGTCTGGTTTATTCTCAGCGTTAACCTCCCTTGACGTCAACATACTGGCACCATTTAAGCGGGATAGCAGTTGTTCATTTTCGATGTGTTCAAGTTGAAGCATGCCACTCTCCTATCAACCTCCTCCACCACCACCGCCAGTCTAACGGCCCCCCCCCCCGGTCTACTCATCCTGACAGAGGGGAAGATAAGCAGTGGCAAAGGGAAACAAATGCGTGCTGTTCCGGGTGCTCAACTACAAATAGTTCAAGATAGAGAAAGAAGCAATCGATAAAGGCCGTGAAGAGGATTCCGACTATCAAAGAGCCCACGAAAACGTGGGGGATATTTTGGTATTGGGGCTTACGATGAAATAGTTGTCACTTTGATAGCCTAATAGCAAGGGTGTGGGGGGGGGAGGGGAGGGGGTGGACACTGACTGAAGTTTGGCTATCGTCACTATGGCAACTTCACCAGATGGCCGATGAGATGAATTGGGCTGACCATCTGGCAGGAGAAGAACAGTTAGCAGTTGATATAACTTGTTCATGGACCATCATTCTAGGTTAAGACAATCCCAAGAAAAGATGGATACACGTTCAGTCTGGTTGGTTCAATTATGAAGAAGGACGAAAGACTACAGGAACATGTAATCTGCATTATGCTTCAGGAGTTGTATTCATCTGCCAAGACAAAGACAGGGTTGGCTGGTTCTTTTAAAAATTATTCAAAGGAGTCATCCATAAAAGACGTTGTACGGTGGGGGGGGGGGGGGCCGCAACAAAGGTGGCCGACCCCCCCCCCCCCGAGAGAACAAGGGAGTTGAATTTGAGATTATGACTTAAGAGAGTTACAAGACATCTCTGGGTGACTTATTTTGTTTTACACCCCAACTTAAAAAGTTTATTAAATCGTTTTGGAATCCGGAGGAAAAGATAAGAAAATAAACAGCTTCAGTTAATTTAAAACTCATTTGTTGAAAAAAAAATTGTTTTCCTTGAACTAGTGAAGCATGAATTAGTTGACAAAATAATTACGACAATATTTATTGTTAAAACAACACGGATGACGTTATCTATAGAAAACTCTTTGCATTATTGTGAGTCTACCTCTAGTGTTTTAGTGTGTGTCCATCTGTAGTGTTTTAATGTGAGCCTATGTTATGGCATATGTTTAGGCCTGATTTTAGCAACCACCACTTGTCTTAAGTATTTTGTTTTGATATTGACGCCACCGATTAAATGTGCTTTTCCTTCCTTTTACCCACCCCTCCTACGGTTGGGAAAAGGTTGTTTATGTTCGAATACGTTCTATTTGTTCTAAGGAATGCTTTCAGTTCTGATTTAATTCATAAACCATTATAACAGTGTATCTCTAGTGTTTAAGTTCGATGCTATCTTTTAGTGTTAAGTGTTAGGCAAACTCTAGTGTTTTAGTGTGAGGTTATCTCTAGTATTTTAGTTTGAGGCTATCCCTAGTGTTTCAGTTTGAGGCTATCTCTAGTGTTTTAGTTTGAGGCTATCTTTAGTGTTTTAGTTTGAGGCTATGCATCTTTAGTGTTAGTCCCAGTTAGATCACTCCGAAGCTTGTGTTAGGGTCAATGACATTCAGACATAGTTTCCCCGTTACTACATCTATTAATAGCTTACCCAAAGTTTGCCTTTCTTCAACACATTGCTCTATTCGCGGTCTCTCTATATCCACTTTGTATCCATCACTGTCCTCCTCTTCCAACGAATCTATATCCATAGATTCACACGAACCATCACTTTCATATTTGGCCTTGGTATGCATCCTGGATGCCACACCGAGGTCACTGTCCGAGGATTCTGAAGTGGATAATGTATAATCCACATCGTTGGATGAGATCTCATGGGCATTCTCATCGTAAACCTTGATGGACACGTGACATTTCGGACACTGACCACCGCCACGGGACGCACTGTCCCCTCCGCAGACACACTCGCTGCTCGAAGTTTCGTCTTCGTCCCTCTCGAAAATCGTCTCCAGAAGCTGGTATTCGGGCTCGAAGCTGTAAAGTGGGTCGCCGGGCTCGACGTCCCCCCACTGTCGCCCCTGCTGGCCGGCCACGTACGCACACGAACTTTCGTCTCCGTCAACATTGTCGTACTCCTCATACACCTCCTCCATGGGCTGAGCCCACCGGACCACACCACCGGAGCCACCATGGCGTCTGTCCGTAGGGTCTTCTCCCTTGGTGCGAGCCATCCCTTGAGTGTCCGCGCTGACACGGTCTTCGTGGACGTCCTCGGGACCATCCACTTGATCCGGTTCAGTGGCGTCATCATCCACAATGACGTCATCCCCTGTCATCGGTTCTGACGCTTCCATCATCCCAACATTGTCAGATTTTTCCGAGCCCGCATTCTTTCCATTTTTCTGTCGTATGTCACCGTCGTCCAGATAGCGTATGTCGGATGTGGAGTTACTCTCTTCGTCATTTACTTCCGAAACGGGTGACGTAATCAAAAGTCCAACCTCGTTCATATCACTAAATGTTGTTGTTGATACAAAAACAACTTTATCTTCTGCCTCGCCAACCGTTTCTTGGCCAACCGTTTCTTGGCCAACCGTTTCTTGGCCAACCGTTTCTTGGCCAACAGTTTCTTGATCAACAGTCCCTTCCACCGCTGAGACATTTGATGTGTCACTTTCACAATTCCTGTCGAGATTACTCACGTCTTCAGTGTCGGAGACAGATGGGTCACTTAGTTTTAGCCGCTCAGCCTCAGGCGGGCCATGGTCGTCTAATGCTTTCACCTCATCACCGTCGAACATCTCATTGTCACACCTCCTGGCCATCATCAAAGATTCGCTCGTCACATCCGACATTTCGCTGACATCCGACACAAAGCCGGAGCTGTTCTCCTCGGGACTTTTCCTACAACGCAGTTCGATGTGCCGCTCATCAGAGCAATCTTCGAATTCCAAAGTCGCCAGTGGATAGCTTTCCTTATCAGCCTCAGTCGGACTTTGTCCATCCAGGTCACGCGCCACAAGGCAGCCGGTCGCATCTGATTCACCTAAATTGTCGTGTTCAGAATCTGTGGCAATTATTTCATTAAGGACGTCTGGGTAGGTCCAACTTTCAACCATATCATTTGAACCAGTGACATAAGGAGAGGTCCAAATTTCCATCATATCATTTGAACCAGTGACATCGTCTGTGATCTTCACTCCTAGCAGTTCCTGAGAAGACGAATCGTCTAGGTTATTTTCCCTTTCCCGATCGACCTTCATTCCCAAACAAGTCTCCACAACAATGGAAGGTATCTCAATCTCGATGTGTTGACCGCTGTCCTCAGCCAGACCTTCGTTTCTGCTCGTGGTTCCACACAGTTCCCGACTCTGTTCCAGCAGGACGTCGTCAGCAGATTGGAACGAGTCTAAACTCTCCGAGTAACCGGAGTAAAATGACTCGACGCTTCCGGAAATATCCGAGTAGCTTTTGCGAACCACGAATGAACCCGACTCGATGCGGGACGGCTTGTCCGTCAGGTCGTTATCTGAAACATCGCCGTGGTCGACTAGTCGACCTTCTGACATTCCGCCGACGTCATTGAACTGTCCTTCTCTCCCCTCAACAGGACAGGCCCATAAGTCGTCTGTCATCCCAGGACACCGCGTTGGTAAGATGTCACATGACAACGTGAGGGATTCTGGTCCTGACTTGAGATCGTTCATCTCTCTTATGGCTGATCCCGATTGACCGAGTACAACATTCTTCATTCTAAAGTTGTATCCATCAATCCAGTATGTTGTTAGCGGTGGCGGATGAGTTTTCCTTCTTTTCTTCAAAATGTTGACGACAACTTCCAGACTCTCTGCCAGCAAAGCTTTGGCGAGCAGAGAAGCGAACTTCTCAGCACTGCGACGGTATGATACATAGTCGTCCGGCTGAGACGGTGAGTAACTGACCCGGTCTTCCGATAGGCTCCGACGTGTGCTCACTGTTCCACACGTTTGACGACTGATGCCTGCCGGTGTCTGTGTGAGAAGGAAATCCTCCGAGCGTTCTGTGAACGCAACACGATCAGGGTCTGACGTTCTGCGGGCTGAGATGGTCTCTTTCGAGACTGGATCACTGGTACATACGTGAGGACCATCCACTTCGGCCGAGATTGTACTTGCGGCGCCGGGGGACGTTTCCAGTGTCCCCAACTCAGAAGTGGTTCTCATGTTTTTTGATAAAATTGTACCGAAAACTTCGCCCTGTTCCACGTTGTTAAACCACCTATCACAAGTTAAACTGTCTGAGGAGTCTGGCATATTTAAGTTTCTCATGTTATTCACATTCAACACTCCATCAGTTATTGAGGACCCCTGATCGACGATCGATGCATCAGTGAAAGTCTCTGACTGTTTACAAATTGTCTCCCTGCTCGCATCTCCACGGCAACCATCTCGTGATTGTGACACGTGTTCGGTATCTACACGCAGTAACACACCTGTCCCCGTGTACACATCGCCACATGGCCCTTGGCCCGGGGGATCACCTTGGACGTCGAGAAATTTATCTGGAGACTCGCCGGGGGGTCTGACCCATGGGGACGTTACGACCCCCTTCTGAAATTTGACCTCTGAAGGCTCAAATAATTTAATAATGTTGGTAAAAGACTGTGAAAGTTTACTTGGCGTCGGACGAGCTGGTTTCACCACCGTGTCCGTCCCTGGTTCAACCATGACAACGCTGGACTCTAGACTCTGAGATCTGACACGCCGAGACCCCGACTGACGCAGCGACTCCTGAATGAACGCCTTCTCTTCCTCCGTGTAAGCCTTGCTGATGGCCGAGGACGGGACACGAAAATCCTTCACACGAAATCTTGTCGGACTATCCAAACTTAACTGAGGCTGCTCCATCAGCGAACCTGGAAGAGTACCGCAAACGGATGTGTCTACGTCTACGCCATCAGCCACCGCGTGAGGATCGGTACCACGGGGCGTCACGCAAGAACCTGTCGACTCGAAATCAACCAATGGCGTGTGACCAGATGGCGAGAAATGTAAACTTTGGTCATGGACTGGCGCACTGAAACTCCTCAGGAGAACGTGCCCCGGGTGTGAGATGGGGGGCTGCCTTAATCCGGGCTTAACTCGGGTCATTGAGGCTTCCTGCTCGCTGTGCGTCCAATGTCGCGTTTCGACTTTGGCAAACAGTTTCTTTTTCAACCACGCCGGCAGTTTAGGTTTTGGCGGCACAGGTGGTCTGTACCCGGGCGGGTTTCTTCTAACCGAGGAGTCGGTGGGGTTGGCGAAACAACAGGGACTGGGCGTAGCTGGACAGGACGAGCCTTGTGGATAGACCCCAGATGGACTGGAAGAGGCTTGTGGATAGATCTCAGATGGGCTGGGTGAGGCTTGTGGATAGACCACACCCGGTGTTGAGGGACTGTCAACATTATCTATAATTTTGTTCTTAACAATTAAGTCAGGTAGATTTTTATTTTTAGCTCGATAGCCTCTGACTTTTGGTGTCAAATTTTCTAGACAATCCACAGAACTACTACCTTGTATCACATTATCCACAGAACTACTACCTTGTATCACATTATCCACAGAACTGCTATCTTGTATCACACGATCACTATCTCCACGATTGGATCGATCACTTGTTATCACAGTAACATCATTAGCGCGTTTATTAACTGACGGCTGACCCCTATTGTGAGACTCTTGGATTAGACCTCTATCCCCGATGTCCGTGCCTGAGCCGGAAGTGTTCACACCGACCGCCCCCTGACCAGCGAGGTCAAGTCGGGGTGGCGTTGATCTGGTCAACATTTCAAACTGGGATATTCTTGTTTTGAGAACGGGCAGGCCCCGCGGACGGGGGGACCGTTGGGTCAGACACAGCGAGCTCAGGTACGCGTCCTTGAATTTCTCCCGGTCCGTGCCGTCCCCGGCGACAGACGGAGGGACGCCAGAGATGTCCGCAGCTTCTGTCCTCGCGCTCACACAGCTGTGTCGCCTTGCCAGTAAATGGGCAGTCGGAGCAGAACCAGGCGAGCTAGTTGGCGGAGATTCGAGGTCCACTGGAACGGGGCCGAATGGAGCTTCACTGTCCAGAGCTGACGACGGGGAGACACAAGAGATGTCCTCGGAACTGCAGGACGACGTCCACGGGAGGCTGTCACGTCGCAGGAATGTGCCAGGGAGGGAGGGATGGGGGCGCCTTGGGGTGCTTTGTGCGAGGGAGTGCAGATATTGTTCTTTAAAATGTTCAATGTCCAGCTGTACCTTGTAGGTGGTATCGTCTGGGTTGACAAGGGTATGCATGTCATCTGAGGTGACATTGCTGTACGTGTCATCTAGGTTGCCATGTGGGTGGCCGCTAGAGGTAAAATCCTCCAGCACGTGGTTGGTATTGGTCAAACTGTCGTCGGGACAGGTAATGCTGTTGATGTAATCTTGAAGGGCAAACGGAGTTAGCTCCCGTGGGTTTTCGCGTGTTTCTGTATCTGAATGACCGCGAGAGCATTCATCTGACAGCGTTCTGTCGATGTTGTGATCACGACGGCCATTGTAATCCACGTGGGCGTGACAGGTATGGAGTGTATCAAGTTGGCGGGCATGGAGTGTGTCTTCTCGGCGGCTAAGGAGTGTGTCATCTTGATGGGCACTGAGTGTGTCATCTTGGCGGGCACTGAGTGTGTCATCTTGGCGGGGACTGAGTGTGTCATCTTGGCGGGCACCGAATGTGTCATCTTGGCGGGCTTGGAGTGTGTCATCTTGGTGGACTTGGATTGTGTCATCTTGGTGGGCTTGGAGTGTGTCATCTTGGTGGGCTTGGAGTGTGTCGTCTTGGCGGGCTTGGAATGTGTCATCTTGGTGGGCTAGGAAAGTGTCCTCTATACTGGCACTAACGATGGTGTTTCTTAGATAAGAATCGTCTGCCATGTCCAGAGGGAGCGTATCATGGAATCTCCACAGAACACTATGCACCGTTACATGACTGGGCCTAGAACTAGTAAACACTTTGAATAATTCACTTAACTCCACCACACACAACAAGAAAAATAGAACTGGATCAAGTCAAAGACAAAGAGCTGCCCCCCATCCCCACGCTACTTCTGACTGATGGTAACCACGATGCGAGAGCGAGCCATACCTTACAGTAGAAGATGGAGACGGNGGGGGGGGGGGGGGGGGGGAGAAACAGCGTCAGTTGAAGTAAGCGCCAAGTATTCTCAAACCGTGAGAAGGTACTTCATTCACACAAACACGCGGGGTGAGTGGCAAGGCGAGGGGCTATCTGAGAGGCTTTCCCCCCAAGAAGCTTACATTAAGTGCGGTTGGGAAGGTACTTCAGCTTAGTTCGACGGTGGCATTTTATCTTGCCAGACACGGGCTACCAATCTAAACAACGCAGAGATGGAACAGGTTTATCCCAACACCCAAATAAAAAATCTGCTGCTAGTCTCTAATGGAACTTGCATTGGAAACGAAAAAAAAAAAAAATTCTCCCCGCAAGGGTTTTCGTTACAACACGGATGCAGGTAAGGGTCAGCCAGGTGAGGTAAGACATCGCATATTGCAGGTAAGGGTCAGCCAGGTGAGGTAAGACATCGCATATTACAGGTAAGGGTCAGCCAGGTGAGGTAAGACATCGCATATTGCAGGTAAGGGTCAGCCAAGTGAGGTAAGACATCGCATATTGCAGGTAAGGGTCAGCCAGGTGAGGTAAGACATCGCATATTGCAGGTAAGGGCCAGCCAGGTGAGGTAAGACATCGCATATTGCAGGTAAGGGTCAATTTTAGTGAGGTAAGACATCGCATATTGCAGGTAAGGGTCAGTCCAGTGAGGTAAGATATCGCATATTGCAGGTAAGGGTCAGCCAGGTGAGGTAAGACATCGTATATAGCAGGTAAGGGTCAGTCAAGTGAGTTAAGACATCGCATATTGCAGGTAAGGGTCAGTCAAGTGAGGTAAGACATTGCATATTGCAGGTAAGGGTCAGTCAAGTGAGGTAAGACATCGCATATTGCAGGTAAGGGTCAGCCAGGTGAGGTAAGACATCGCATATTACAGGTAAGGGTCAGTCAAGTGAGGTAAGACATTGCATATTGCAGGTAAGGGTCAGCCAAGTGAGACATCGCATATTGCAGGTAAGGATAAGTCAAGTGAGGTAAGACATCGCATATTGCAGGTAAGGGTCAGTCAAGTGAGGTAAGACATTGCATATTGCAGGTAAGGGTCAGCCAAGTGAGACATCGCATATTGCAGGTAAGGATAAGTCAAGTGAGGTAAGACATCGCATATTGCAGGTAAGGGTCAGTCAAGTGAGGTAAGACATCGCATATTGCAGGTAAGGGTCAGTCAGGTGAGGTAAGACATCGCATATTGCAGGTAAGGGTCAGTCAGGTGAGGTAAGATATCGCATATTGCAGGTAAGGGTCAGCCAAGTGAGGTAAGACATCGCATATTGCAGGTAAGGGTCAGCCAAGTGAGGTAAGACATCGCATATTGCAGGTAAGGGTCAGCCAGGTGAGGTAAGACATCGCATATTGCAGGTAAGGGTCAGCCAAGTCAGGTAAGACATCGCATATTGCAGTTAAGGGTCAGCCAGGTGAAGTAAGACATCGCATATTGCAGGTAAGGGTCAATTTTAGTGAGGTAAGACATCGCATATTGCAGGTAAGGGTCAGTCCAGTGAGGTAAGACATCGCTTATTGCAGGTAAGGATCAGCCATATGAGGTAAGACATCGCATATTGCAGGTAAGTGTCAGCCATATGAGGTAAGACATCGCATATTGCAGGTAAGGGTCAGCTAAGTGAGACATCGCATATTGCAGGTAAGGATAAGTCAAGTGAGGTAAGACATCGTATATAGCAGGTAAGGGTCAGCCAAGTGAGGTGAGACATCGGATATTGCAGGTAAGGGTCAGCCAGATGAGGTAAGACGTCGTATATAGCAGGTAAGGGTCGGTCGAGTGCGGTGAGACAGCGTATACAGCAGGTAAGGGTCAGCAAAGTGAGGTAAGAAATCTTATATAGCAGGTAAGGGTCAGTCAAGTGAGGTAAGACATCGTATATAGCATGTTAGGGTCAGCCAAGTGAGGTAAGATATCGCATATTTTAGGTAAGGGTCAGCCAAGTGAAGTAAGACATTGCATATTGCAGCTAAGGGTCAGCCAGGTGAGGTAAGACATCGCATGTCGTAAGACGACGAGTCGGAGTAAGTCATGAGACGAGCCTCAAAAGCGAGACCGTGTCATGGAATGCAGCTTAAATACCTCACCTACAACCCGTACAGCTTCTATACATCTATGCTACAATGCGTACAGCTTCTATAACTCTATACTACAACCGGTAAAGTTTCTATAAAACTACAAGTAAAGTGTCTAGAGCCCCATACTTCACACGGTACAGTTTGTTATAGATCTATCCGACACCCGGTGCAGGTTCTATAGATCTAATAAATTGGGTCATATTAATTATGTCGTTATTGTATCTGGGATGGTTAAATAGGGATGTTAAATAATTTATGATTGGAAGTACACAATGCTACTTTGATGGTCTATACACAATGCTACTTGCATGGTCTATACACAATGCTACTTGCATGGTCTATACACAATGCTACTTTGATGGTCTACACACAATGCTACTTGTAGTGTCTACACACAATGCTACTTGTAGGGTCTACACACAATGCTACTTGTAGGGTCTACACACAATGCTACTTGTATGGTCTACACACAATGCTACTTGTATGGTCTACACAATGCTACTTGTATGGTCTACACACAATGCTACTTGTATGGTCTACACACAATGCTACTTGTATGGTCTACACACAATGCTACTTGTATGGTCTACACACAATGCTACTTGTAGGGTCTACACACAATGCTACTTGTAGGGTCTACACACAATGCTACTTGTATGGTCTACACACAATGCTATTTGTATGGTCTATGTGGAGATACACAATGCTGCTTTGATGGTCTATACACAACGCTACTTTTATGGTCCATATGGAAGTACACATTGCGACTTGTATGGTCCATATGGAAGTACAAATTGCTACTTGTATGGTCCATATGGAAGTACACATTGCGACTTGTATGATCCATATGGAAGTACACAACGCTACTTGTATGGTCCATATGGAAGTACACAACGCTACTTGTATGGTCCATATGGAAGTACACAACGCTACTTGTATGGTCCATATGGAAGTACACAACGCTACTTGTATGGTCCATATGGAAGTACACATTGCTACTTGTATGGTCCATATGGAAGTACACATTGCGACTTGTATGGTCCATATGTAAGTACACAACGCTACTTGTATGGTCCATATGGAAGTACACATTGCGACTTGTATGGTCCATATGGAAGTACACATTGCGACTTGTATGGTCCATATGTAAGTACACAACGCTACTTGTATGGTCCATATGGAAGTACACATTGCGACTTGTATGGTCCATATGGAAGTACACATTGCGACTTGTATGGTCCATATGTAAGTACACAACGCTACTTGTATGGTCCATATGGAAGTACACAACGCTACTTGTATGGTCGATATGGAAGTACACAACGCTACTTGTATGGTTCATATGTAAGTACACAACGCTACTTGTATGGTCGATATGGAAGTACACAACGCTACTTGTATGGTCCATATGGAAGTACACAACGCTACTTGTATGGTCCATATGGAAGTACACAACACTACTTGTATGGTCCATATGGAAGTACACAACGCTACTTGTATGGTCCATATGGAAGTACACAACGCTACTTGTATGGTCCATATGGAAGTACAAAACGCTACTTGCATGGTCCAGTTCTCAACGGTCTAGACTCGCTAACATAATACGGGTGATCAGTGAGCGAAATGTATTTTTTATATTAACAGTAGAATCGTCTATTCTAGCAATGCCGCTGTAAGACGATCTCTCATCACTACAATTAACCCTTGGCATCTCGACTCGATAACCCGGAAGCAACTCAACTGAAACGAGATTTAAACAGAAAACTAGAAGATTGCAGATGGTAACCATTTACCACACGAATTTTTAACAGTTACATATATATTTATATATCTATTACAAATAAAAGATATCGACCACAAGACTAAGCCTGTCAGATCTTCCCTGCAACCTATTGTAAACTTGTAAACTCTGTGTTAACTTTGTAACTATTTTCAGTTTCTATTAAAAAGCACGCATTATTATTGTCATAAAATATTGTCTTTAGAATCGGGAGACCGCTGAACATCCCCCCCACCCAATCTTTCCCCAGTTAGGTCAAGTCTAAACTCTTTGTTAACTTTGTAACTATTTTCAGTTTCTATTAAAAAGCCCCCATTATTATTGTCATAAAAAATTGTCTTTAGAATCGGGGGACCCCTGAACATCCCCCCCCCCCCCCAATCTTTCCACAGTTAGGTCAAGTCTAAACACAACTCACTGTAGACAATACTGGAGCACAAAGCTGGCAACCGGCACAATGGAATAGAACGCGCTGAACAGAAGAACAATCGGACACAGCTTTAGGCTAAATAAAATAGTCCCAAGACCGTTCTCCTCATTAGACAGAAGCACAGGCTGGACTTAATAGACTTAATAGACTTAATAGACTTAATAGACTTAATAGACTGGGTGAAACGCACCGCCGTCGTCACCACACGCAAGGAGTAACGAAAAAGACGAAAGATGAGACGATGAAGTCTGCCAGCGTGTAAACACTTTCTCGGCGTATTCCTTGATAATTTCATTTCTTGCCTTATTTACTTTGCGTTAGAAATATTGGAAAACATGGCACGGGAACTCCGGGACGACGCACCTGCGTCATCGGACGCACACACACGCACTCACACACACATATATATACACATGCACATAATATACATATTCCAGACGTTTGGAAGGTAAGTCGACCAGAGGTGGCGCCTTCGTCTTAAAAAAAAAAAGGGGGGGGGACTACCTTGTCGTGTTCACAAAAAAAGGGGGGGGGGAGAGAAGGGGAGAATTCAGATTAGATATTAATGTTCCATGGCGAGGTGAGGGCATGACCTAAAATTGGGCGGGGAGGGGGGTGTTGTAACGTATCAATCACCACGGCCACGTCAAGATTAAACCAGGCATGGGATGAAGGGGTGGGGGGGGGG
>CAXITT010000272.1:610121-622789 GCA_964033795.1 Lymnaea stagnalis
TGGTTACCTGGAGAGATGGGGGGTACAGGGTTGGTGGTTACCTGGAGAGATGGGGGGTACAGGGTTAGTGGTTACCTGGAGAGATGGGGGTACAGGGTTAGTGGTTACCTGGAGAGATGGGGGGTACAGGGTTGGTGGTTACTTGGAGAGATGGGGGTACAGGGTTGGTGGTTACCTGGAGAGATGGGGGGGAGGGGGTACAGGGTTGGTGGTTACCTGGAGAGATCGCAGAGTTGAATTCAATCACCTGGGGAGAAGGGGGGAGGGGGCACAGGGGGTAGGCCAACCCAATGTAATTCTGTGTACACATTGTATGATTTGTTGGCCACATGTGGGGCATTGTGGGGGTTTGTGGGTGTCGGATATGTCACGTGACAATTAACATTGAATTTGTATAGGCATAGGTAACAATAGTTACTGGGTGTGAGGAGGAAACAAGAGAGGCAGGAAGGAAGTGAGAGGTGGGTAGAGAGTGAGAGGTAGACGAGAGAGAATGAGGGCTGGAAGAGAGAGAGAGTGAGGGTGGGGGAGAGATGATGAGAGGAGAGATATATATATATATAATAGGGAGAGGGAAAAGGGTGCATACAGAGAAATAGACGAGAGAGAGGGAGAAAGGGTGCATAGATGGACATAGAGGAGAGAGAGAGAGAGAGTGAGGGTGGGGAAGAGAGATGTGATAGAAGGAGATAGATGACATAGAGAGAGGGAGAGTTAGAGGTGGACGAAGGAGAAGATGAGAGAGGGATAGAGAGAGGGATAAAGGGGGACATAGAGAAAGAGATTGAGTTAGTGGAGGGGAGAGAGAGAGGATGAGACGACGAGGGAGAGAGGGGGGAGAGATGAGCCAAAGAGAAAGGGGGAAGAGAAGGGAGAGAGAGGGAGAGTATAAAAAAGCAAAGATATTCAAGGATAGATAGATGGACATACAAATACGCTAACCCAAACGCTTTGCTCAATCGATATCCTATGTCCACATGGGTCGATAAAACAGTGGATTGAAAGATAAAACAGTGGATTGAAAGATAAAACAGTGGATTGAAAGATAATATGGATACGAAGAATCCATGGCTGTGGGTCAAGCCAGGTCTGAAAATCGGACACTATTGTCAGATCTTAAAATATTGATTTAAGGTAAACCAAAATATCCATGACGTCTACAACAAAAATACATTGCTCCAAACTTTACATTGAACAGATTTGACCTTCATGAATGAACAGATTTGACCTTCATGAATGAACAGATTTGACATTCATGATTGAACAGATTTGACCTTCATGATTGAACAGATTTGACATCGATGATTGAACAGATTTGACATTCATGATTGAACCGATTTGACCTTCATGATTGAACAGATTTGACATCCATGATTGAACAGATTTGACATTCATGATTGAACATATTTGACATCCATGATTGAACAGATTTGTCAGATTTGACATCCATGATTAAACAGATTTGACATTCATGATTGAACATATTTGATATTCATGATTGAACAGGGTGACGTCAGAATAGTTGGGTTTTTTTCTTTCTTTTTTCATCACAATATCCAGATGAAAAAATGGCGACGACCCATCTAAACATAATAATACATTTGAGAACTCAAGAACACACACTTGATATGACTCGTGTTTAGCTCATCACCCCATTAACACAAGGCCACCAATGTTACTCACCCGTGAACTAGGAATAACGCACGACACATCCTGGACACATACGATTCAACCCGACTTAATTTAGATCCAATCAGCCAGGGCTAAGGTGACCGAAGGTCAGGCCGAACTGACCGTGACCTTCGATATTGATCTTATTCAATTTCCATCGACTGCTTCCGCGTTGGATATCTGTGTATGGTGCATGCACAGGCAAGGTGGTTGTGGGATGGTGCATGCACAGGCAAGGGTGGTCGTGTGATGGTGCATGCACAGGCAAGGTGGTCAGATTAGGGGATGCTACGGGCAAAGGCAATGTGGTCCGATTGGGGTGACGCTACAGGCAAAGGTAAATTTGGCAAGATGGAGGGATTCTACAGGAAAGGATAAATGTGGTCTGATTGGATAAGCTAGGAAAAAAGGTAATGTGGTCTGATTGGGGATGATATAAGCTTTACTATAAGGCAAGGTAAATGCCTGATTGGAGAAGCTAGGCAAAAGGTATGTTGTCTGACTGGGGATGATACAGGCAAAGATAAAAAAGTGATATATTTCTGTTTGGATAAGCTAGGCAAAAGGTGATGTGGTCTGATTGGGGATGCTAGGGAAATGTAATGTGGTCTGGTTACATACATTTTGCATACCCTTTTACGTCACTACTACTGGTAAAATGACGTCATCTTGTATGGCTGAAACGTCAAAAGCTTTGTCCTGTTTATGACGTCAAGTCTGGCAAATCTTCTTCATATTCCAGGGTCGCGACCCGGTACCGGGCCACAAAAGCAAAATTACCACGTCACCGAAAGAAAAAAAAGAAAACGGTTACCGGGTCTCGAAAAATTGAAAAAAAAAGAGTTCGGGAAACGCAGGTCTAAAATAAAGCAAGGTCACTCACCTGGTGAGAACAACCGATGATCGCAATATAAGGAAAAGGTTACAACCAACAACAATGATCCTTTACAAAGTTGCCTGTTACAAATCGTTAGAGTCAAAAGTTACATTGCAATCAGATGTTGCATTGCAATCATAAGTTACAATGATGACGGTATCAGCAAATACATTTAACATCCGTGTCACGGTGACCCGATGACGTCACCCAAACTTAAAGCATGCATCTGCTTCCATGGACTTGACGACCGGGTCCATTCATAGACAGCTCCGTCTGAAACCCCAAAAAACGTGATCGCGACACGGTGGGGACTTGGGGGTAGCTTTCCAGGGAACCTTTGCCAAGCTCTCTCCGGGGCCGACATAACGAAATGATAAGATACCGTCTCTGTGTAGCAATGATGTTTAACATTAGACATAGTCCAACACAATTTTTGGCTTTTAAAAATATCATTTTACCCCTTTTTTATATATATTTAACAAATTGTATGTATGTATGTGTATATATAAATAATTATATATATAAATATCTATCCATCCATCCCTGTGGCACACTACCGCCCATGTATAAATATGTCAAATTGGGGAGGAATAATGCGGCTCACATTGTTCTTCGCAAACGCAAATTCGACCATGCTAAAACACTTCTGAGAGAGTTGCATTGGATGCCGGTCCGCGCTCGCATGGATTACAAAATTGCAACTCTGTACTACCGCTGCTTGCATGACCTGGCGCCATCTTATCTCAAAGCGCTCATGACGCCTAATGTACCCACTAGACAACTCCGCTCATCCGATAGTGGCAAACTCTCGATACCGCATGATCGCCTTGAGACTTACGGAAGGCGCACTTTCGCATTTGCTGGCCCAACAATTTGGAACACACTTCCTGTCGCTCTCAGAAACAGCCAGATACTGGAGTCTTTCAAAACCGAATTGAAAACACATCTATTTCGCAAACACCTGCGGGGGTGATGTTGTCTACCATATTTTCCAGCTAGCTATTATCTCCTAGATGTATATTGACCTGTGTTGTTTATAGTTGCAAGGGATGAAAGACTTAGAATGGGTATTCTCGTATGTAGTTTTTTGAAATGTTGCGTTTTGTATTTCAATGTGGTATAATGTATACATTTTTTCATTTCTCTTTTAATATGGTTGACTTTGTACCGCGCTTCGAGCCTTTGGGGATGAAGCGTGATTTTCAAATAAACTTTATTATTATTATTATTATTATTATTATATAGCTTGTAAGGGTCAGCCAAGTGAGGTAAGACATCGCATATTGCAGGTAAGGGTCAGCCAAGTGAGGTAAGCCAGCGCATTTGCAGGTAATGGTCAGCCAGGTGAGGTAAGACATCGCATAAAGCAAGACAAAGGGTTGGAGAAAATCATGAGACGAGCCTCAATAGCGAGACAGTGTCATGGAGTGCAGCTTCTCTGGAGACAGTGTCACGGAGTGCAGCTTCTCTGGAGACAGTGTCATGGAGTGCAGCTTCTCTGGAGACAGTGTCATGGAGTGCAGCTTCTCTGGAGACAGTGTCACGGAGTGCAGCTTCTCTGGAGACAGTGTCATGGAGTGCAGCTTCTCTGGAGACAGTGTCATGGAGTGCAGCTTCTCTGGAGACAGTGTCACGGAGTGCAGCTTCTCTGGAGACAGTGTCACGGAGTGCAGCTTCTCTGGAGACAGTGTCATGGAGTGCAGCTTCTCTGGATACAGTGTCATGGAGTGCAGCTTCTCTGGAGACAGTGTCATGGAGTGCAGCTTCTCTGGAGACAGTGTCATGGAGTGCAGCTTCTCTGGAGACAGTGTCATGGAGTGCAGCTTCTCTGGAGACAGTGTCATGGAGTGCAGCTTCTCTGGAGACAGTGGCATGGAGTGCAGCTTCTCTGACTCTACTCCACCTGGCTTCGAGGTTCGTTCAAGTTATTTTTGGTGGAGCCGGTGCGCATTTTGATTTAATAAGACTTTACTCAGAGCGTCACACTTACAAACGTCTATTAAAGGACGCTTTTCGGTGCGCTTTTCGGTGCGCTTTTGACTGATGCACGCATTTTAAATAAGGCTTTTTCTTTTCTATGTGCTTTAAAAAATAATTTGAAATAATAATAATAAAAAAAAAAGAATTGATTTTTAATGCAATCCTTTTCTTCCAATGTGTGAGCATGTGCGTTGTAGAAATTAAGATGAGATAAAATTCTTTATTGATCCAAATAATTGGAAATATTTTTTTAAACATTGTACACAATCATTTTGAGCACATAGATCAATATTTATTTTAAGCCAAGATGATATTTTACAAGTATAACCATTTAAACACAGGGCATCTAAACAATATCTCCGCCGTAGAAAATAGCCGCCGGGGGGGGGGGGGGGGGGGGGGGGGGGGGGGGGGGTTCGTAAATTCGTACAGACTAGGGTACTAAATAATTTTTACATCTTTCGATCCTAACTTGAAAACAAAGAATTCTTGGTGCTCTAGCCGATCTTAGGTGCCAGTGAGGAAGTGGGTGGGATGTGATCTTAGGTGCCTGTGATGAAGTGGGTGGGATGTGATCTTAGGTGCCTGTGATTAAGTGGGTGGGATGTGATCTTAGGTGCCCGTGATGAAGTGGGTGGCATGTGACCTTAGGTGCCTGTGATGAAGTGGGTGGGATGTATCATCCACATCTTTTTTATTTTTATTTTAAATTTTTATATTTACAGCAGCATTTTCCTTCAAACAGTTCTTCAAATGATCGATGTTTCGTTTGTGTGATGTTACCAGCTGTCTTGATTTAATCGGTGTTTGATGTCGGACGATGAATTCCCAAGACCAGCATGCAATGCTGAAGTTTAATGGGCTTCCAAGTGTTGCTCTCTAGAATAAGTTACTAACTTGTTTCTTTATGCCGGCATTGTATGATAGAAAACTCTCTCGTTTACTCTTTTTGTTTAAATACAACATTTGGCCGTGCTCATGCCATGTCAGCTTATTATTGATGGTGACACCTAGGGACATACATGTCTCTACTTTCTCTAGACTGGGATTATTTATTGTGAGATCTGCAATTCGGTCGTCGTCCCCCCCCCCCCCACGGAGCTCGACAACAATTTCTGACGTGTTTTGAGTCATTCAACTTGAGAGCATTTTCATCGCACCCATTAATAAAGCGTGTAACTAAGTCACGGTGCACGCTTTACTCATCGGATATTAAGCCAACGATGGTGGTATCATCAGCAATGTTTAAAGGGGAGAAAAAAAAAAGGGGGGGTGAACATTATATTAGAATTATCACATAGTTCAAGGACGTGCATGAAGAGCCCCCGGGGGTGGGGGGTGTCTGAGAGACCTGGGTGTTCTTAAATTATTTTGTACAACAAACTTTATCCAGGAGATAGGTGTGTGTGTGTGGGGGGGGGGGAAGGGGAGTATCTCAGGTGAGTGATTTTGGCTCCATGTGTTAATGCTAAACAATCACTTACAGAACGGGTCCCAACAGGGGCCCTTATTTTAAAGTTAATGGAAAACGTCTGAAGTTACTGAATTTAGTTTTAGTATTGAAAGAATGATGGCATGATTAAGAAACAATTCAACAAATTGCCTCCTTCAATGATTTAGTCCGTGCCCAGCTTAGAGCTTAGTTATGAGCTGAAATGGGACGCACCCGAAAATGTAATGTCAATAGGGGATTTTTGTTCACTCCGGCTTTTCATAGGAGAACATGTTTTATGTGTATGAGACAGGGCCATACATTCTGGTGTATGAGACAGGGCCATACATTCACGTGTATGAGACAGGGCCATACATTCACGTGTATGAGACAGGGCCGTACATTCACGTGTATGAGACAGGGCCGTACATTCACGTGTATGAGACAGGGCCGTACATTCATGTGTAGGAGACAGGGCCATACATTCACGTGTAGGAGACAGGGCCATACATTCAGGTGTATGAGACAGGGCCATACATTCATGTGTATGAGACAGGGCCATACATTCACGTGTATGAGACAGGGCCTTACATTCATGTGTATGAGACAGGGCCGTACATTCACGTGTACGAGACAGGGCCGTACATTCACGTGTACGAGACAGGGCCGTACATTCACTCGTATGAGACAGGGCCGTACATTCACTCGTATGAGACAGGGCCGTACATTCACGTGTACGAGACAGGGCCGTACATTCACTCGTATGAGACAGGGCCGTACATTCACGTGTATGAGACAGGGCCATACATACGTTCACGTGTACGCTGATAGCGCTTTAGATTTTTTTTCCGATTACAAAACCGGAGCGAAGCCGGGCCTATTGGCTAGTATTGGCTAGAACTAAATCAAAACAGCAATCATCATCAGCAGTGTAAGTTAAACTTGAGTAGATAAGACAAACTATTTATTGGACGTATAAATCGCCAAAAATTAAATATTAAAAAACGCTGAGTAACACTGTGGGGTGTAGGTACATACACATCCCCCCCTTTTTTTTTTTGTTTGATCCTTTCCTGTCCAGTCCTGTGTAATGGAATTTTCTTATTTTAAATTGTGAGACTCCCTGGCGTGAAAAAAGAGGAGACATAGGTGAGGGTATGTAATCCTGGTAAAATTCTGTGCCAGTGAATCCCCCCAGGGAATCCAGAGTTATTTGATCAGTGAGTACCAGGCAAATAAACAGTCGTCCCTTGGCACATTGAAGGCGTCAGGGGAGGGGGGAATCAGGCGTCAGGGAGGAGGGAGGGGGGGGCGCCGTGACACCAACGAGAATGTTCCATCAATAAAACTGCAAGCACGAGCCACACACCTGGGTGTTGTAGCGAGCTGGTGCATAGATCATTCCAACACATACGAGGGACCCATTTGATATCACAGTGATTTAAGACATCGTCTTGATGTGAGTACGTTCTATTTTTAGCAAGCGAGAGGGGGAAAAAACCAACCTCCCCCCCCCCCCGGTCCAGTGGTTCTAAAGTCTTAAAGATAGCGTCCCCTTTGTCACAAATCATGATTCATAGCCGCCCCTGTGACCTGCATGGCTTGCGTTGGAAAAACATCGTCTTGATGTGAGTACGTTCTATTTTTAGCCAGCGAGAGGGGGAAAAAACCAACCCCCCCCCCCCCCCCGGTCCAGTGGTTCTAAAGTCTTAAAGATAGCGTCCCCTTTGTCACAAATCATGATTCATAGCCGCCCCTGTGACCTGCATGGCTTGCGTTGGAAAATAAAGGAAGGTTTTTAATGCTACACGAAGGGCGTTTATAATGTTTTAAGAACATAAGTTTATAATTTTATAAGAACAGAAGTTTATAATGTCATAAGAACAGAAGTTTATAATGTTATAAGAACAGAAGTTTATAATGTTATAAGAACAGAAGTTTATAATGTTATAAGAACAGAAGTTTATAATGTTATAAGAACATACGTTTATAATTGTATAAGAACATAAGTTTATAATGTCATAAGAACAGAAGTTTATAATGTTATAAGAACAGAAGTTTATAATGTTATAAGAACAGAAGTTTATACTGTTATAAGAACAGAAGTTTATACTGTTATAAGAACAGAAGTTTATACTGTTATAAGAACAGAAGTTTATACTGTTATAAGAACAGAAGTTTATACTGTTATAAGAACAGAAGTTTATAATGTTATAAAAACAGAAGTTTATAATGTTTATAAGAACAGAAGTTTATAATGTTTATAAGAACAGAAGTTTATAATGTTATAACAACAGAAGTTTATAATGTTATAAGAACAGAAGTTTATAATGTTATAAGAACAGAAGTTTATAATGTTATAAGAACAGAAGTTTATAATGTTATAAGAACAGAAGTTTATAATGTTATAAGAACAGAAGTTTATAATGTTATATAAAGGGCAGTTTATATCGTTTATTAAGCAGTAATTAAAGTTATTTTTTCTTCGCAAGCCAACTTTCAATATTTAAATACACATAAACATTTTAAGGGGCATTAACTTACGATCTCTGACGTTTGAGGACCACTTGGCCTGCACATGTAATCCCCGAGTTACGTTAGAGAACCGTTTGGCCTGCTCACTTAATCATCGACATCCGTTTGAAAACCACTTGGCCTGCACAAGTACTCCTTACAGACATACGTTTGAGAACCCCGTCGGCCTGCACATGCACTCACCGACACGGTTCAGCAGCCGACGAGACAGACGCGATCAACTGAGCGACTTATCGTCTGGCCAAAGTTCACTCAAATTGCCAAAAGTTCCCATTTCGCATCGATTCCTATCTAAACGCTGACGGATAATTGGATTTATCAACAACGAAAAAAAAACAACTGAAATACTTGGAAGAGTAGTGAACAAAATGGTCGTCCCTTGAACACAAGTGAAGGGAGATTACTCGACAGCAAAGGGAAAGAATCCCGGATCAGGACTCGCGCAATCTTGAATCAGTTGCTTTCGATATGCCATCAGTGACTCTAATATTCAGCACTGAGAGATTACTATAGTATACATGTTGTTATGTCAGCTTTCCAAAAATTGTTTGAATAACAAAGCTGGCACCAATGAAACGCTGTATAAAGGGTGAAATTACAATGGGTACTCATGAAGCATATGTACTGAGGGTATAAAGGGTGAAATTACAATGGGTACTCATGAAGCATATGTACTGAGGGTATAAAGGGTGAAATTACAATGGGTACTCATGAAGCATATGTACTGAGGGTATAAAGGGTGAAATTACAATGGGTACTCATGAAGCATATGTACTGAGGGTATAAAGGGTGAAATTACAATGGGTACTCATGAAGCATATGTACTGAGGATACTAGGAGTGTCTAATTGGTACAAGCCATACTAAAGGTACCGGTACCAATGTTCCCTTTAAGCAGCGCGGCTGCGCGGCCGCGCAGCTATCACACAGACGCCGCGCAGCAGTTTTGAGTACCGCGCAGCAAATTTCCATGTAAGTGAGTGTTTGTATTTGTGGGCTGTCAAATTTTGCACACACAAAAAAAAAAAAAGATGCTGTAAAGCTTTGCACACAACTGTAGGATTTTGCACACGAACCAGCAAACCTTGGAGGGAACATTGCCGGGTACTAGGAGTTCCTAGCTGTACAAGTCGTGCTAGATATAATAGGACTGTCTGTCTAGCTGTACAAGCCCAACTAAAAAAATTACGTTGCCAATGGCAGTGTGGTGGTGCTGAATACAGTGTGATCGTGCTGATGACAAAGTGGTGATGCTGATGACAGTGTGGTCGCGCAGAGGCCAAGCGAATGAATCGCGCCTCTGGCCCCATGCCCCTCCCCCACCCCCGGGCCGACCAAACGTTTCCTACATTTTATACAAGGGTGGGCAACCAACGGCCCGCCGGTCACATGCGGCCCGCAGACCTTCCAGTAACTTCGTTACTGTGGTCACATGTGGCCCGCAGACCTTCCAGTAACTTGGGTACTGTTTAAGTAAAATGCAGACAATGTAAATTATTTTAAAAGTCGTTGAAAATTTAATAATTAAAATATAATGTTGTCCAACTGTGATAATAAAAATCTCATAAACTTTAAAAATATTCCGCTGCTTATGTTCGAAATGAACGAGCCCATCGCATGACCTGCATGTTAAAACTAGTTTGTAATAAGGGGAAGAGACTGCAACCAGGTTATGTAAAAGGAAATTAGCGAAACAAAGAATGGGTCACTTTGTAAGAAAGGGACGCAACAAAACAACGAACCTTTCGTCGTGAAGCCCTCTTCGGCGAACAAAGAACAGTAAAAACAAAACTAAACTAAAAATAAAATAAACACCAGCTATGTGGTATCCGAGAGTATCCGTATTAAAACTAGAAATCTACATTGCTATAGAATTATCATGCGGCCCGACGTAAAAAAATAAATAATGTCAATGGCGGCACTATAACGTATCGGCAACTTGTCCTATTACTTATCAAGCTGAAGTCCTATTATGATTTAATGTTCAGGCTCAAAGCCATGGTAAGAGAGTTTATGTGGCTGAAGGGAAGTAGAGGAACGGTTGAATGGTGTGACAGGGGAGTAAAGCCAGGAAAAACCAAATTACTTTGCTCAATTAAAACAGTTGAACAGATGGAACATCTCCACAAATAACAATGTTATAACATTGCCAGGTAATTGTGAGACTTGCGATTGGAGACAGGCCAAATTGCTGCACCCCCACCCCCTTTTTTCCCCTCCTCCAGGTCCTTCACAAACCGCCCAAAATCAAAACCCAAAGGTAAGACTCCCGTAAAGCAGGTCAACTGATTGAGAGAATTGGCCAGTTAGACCACAAAGTCGGTGATCAATAAACCACCCATAACAAACTGTCAACAAGTCAATCATTGTATCGACTCCTTCTAAGTACTCAGCCTATCGATTAATAAAATTTGGGTCATTTTCTGCTACACCAGTGGGTGAACTCAGATGGGTTTCCTAGAGACGGCGCCGCTTATCCAATGAGTCCACCTGTGATTCCCTGACACAGTGACGTCCTAACCCAGGGCCCACCTGTGATTCCCTGACACAGTGACGTCCTAACCCAGGGCCCACCTGTGATTCCCTGACACAGT
This sequence comes from Lymnaea stagnalis, assembly GCA_964033795.1. Classification (NCBI taxonomy): domain Eukaryota; kingdom Metazoa; phylum Mollusca; class Gastropoda; family Lymnaeidae; genus Lymnaea; species Lymnaea stagnalis. The sequence goes on from CAXITT010000272.1 coordinate 621,210, forward strand.
GACGTCCTAACCCAGGACCCACCTGTGATTCCCTGACACAGTAACGTCCTAACCCAGGACCCACCTGTGATTCCCTGACACAGTAACGTCCTAACCCAGGGCCCACCTGTGATTCCCTGACACAGTAACGTCCTAACCCAGGGCCCACCTGTGATTCCCTGACACAGTAACGTCCTAACCCAGGGCCCACCTGTGATTCCCTGACACAGTAACGTCCTAACCCAGGGCCCACCTGTGATTCCCTGACACAGTAACGTCCTAACCCAGGACCCACCTGTGATTCCCTGACACAGTAACGTCCTAACCCAGGACCCACCTGTGATTCCCTGACACAGTAACGTCCTAACCCAAGGCACACCTGTGATTCCCTGACACAGTAACGTCCTAACCCAATGCCCACCTGTGATTCCCTGACACAGTAACGTCCTAGCCAGGGCCCACCTGTGATTCCCTGACACAGTAACGTCCTAACCCAGGGCCCACCTGTGATTCCCTGACACAGACAGCCTACAATGATGTGAAGACTGTATTCGTTGACGTCTCAAGTTGAACTAGTTTGTCCTTAAGATGCCGTTTCACGGTACTGTAATCAATAACGAAGCCAATAATAGATTGAAGCAGATTGGATGCAATCTGTTATTAGATTAATTTGTAATTAGTAGCATGGCGTTTGAAACAAGTAGTTTGTAGCAAGGATTTGATAGCAAGGAGTTTGTAGCAAAGAGTTCGTAGCAGAGGTGTTTGTAGCATGGAGTTTTTAGCATGGGGTTTATAGCAAGGAGTTTGTAGCACGGAGTTTGTAGCACGGAGTTTGTAGCATGGAGTTTGTAGCACGGAGTTTGTAGCACGGAGTTTGTCGCACGGAGTTTGTAGCATGGAGTTTGTAGCAAGAAATTTGGCTTGAAAAGGAAATGTAATTTTTTTTAAAAAATACAAACACAGTCAAATACTACAAATGAGGGCTCGTGGCTTCACCAGAATATCAATTTGGGGAGGGGGGCGCTCATGGATTTACCAGAATACCGTCGACGCCCGTGGTTTAAACAAAAATTACCAAAGTGGGTCTTGACTATAAAACCGGGTAAAAACTCTGAATTGATTATTGTTACCCCCCCCCCTCCTCACACACACACACTCATACACATATTTCCAACCAACAATTATAGAATCCTAACTCTCTCGATGTACATGGACATCTGGTGTGTACTTGTTGTACATGGACATTTGGTGTGTACTTTTTAACACGGACAGCTGGTGTTTACACCTTTTACACGGACATCTGGTGTATAATTCTTTTACATGGACATCTGGTGTGTACTTCTTTTACTCGGACATCTGGTGTGTACTTCTTTCACACGGACATCTGGTGTGTACTTTTTTACACGGACATCTGGTGTGTACTTCTTGTGCACCGACATCTGGTGTGTACTTCTTTTACACTTAACTCAATCATCAAGAGAAAAAGAAACCCGCCCCACCCACCCCCCCACCCACACCGCCAGGCCATACACCAAATCACACAACAGTCTATAATGAGTAAATTTTGTTTCAATCATTTCATGGCCCGGGGGGGGGGGGGG
>CAXITT010000272.1:623104-636381 GCA_964033795.1 Lymnaea stagnalis
CCCCCCCCCGGGGCCACCACCCACATCTCATTGGCTACTATAACATCAGTGGCAAAGTTATCGTCAACGAATAATAAAAACTAAAAAAAAACTCACTACCCCCCCCCCCACACCCACTCTGCAGGATTCACAGGGGCCCATCTCTATCATCCCATTGTGTTATAGTGGCACAGTACAACAAGAGATCACTGTTAACTAAGGGGTAATAAGGGGAGAGACTGCAATCAGGTTAGAACAAAATAAAATGAGTAAAACACTTCTATTGCTGCCCACAGATACAACTTACCTGCAAAGTGCTATTTCTTATTTATATTTTTATACCGTTTTTTCTGTTGTTTTGTTGGCTGACGAAGGCTTTCTGCCGACACGTTCGCTGTTTTGTTGCGTTTATTTTTTCAGGTTTAACCCTACTCTGTTTTACTCACTGTTATTAGGGGGGTGGGGGGCTCTACAAAACCCCTCAGTTACACCACACTATCTAAAATTAGTTGTTTTTTGATAAAATGAACTTTTTTTCTTGAATAAAGCCGACTTCTTTACCAAATTCGGGGGGCACTGGCTTCAGCTAACGTGTGAGTCGGGTCTAGAGATGGAGTGAGATTAAAAACATAGTTTGCTTTGGTTCCTGTGCGAGAGTTAGAAAGAAAGGGGAGGGGGAAACTCGAAGCATTTGTTCGATGGGGCTTGAGGGGGTCCGATGACGCCATAGTGATGGGGCTTGAGGGGGTCTGATGATGCAATAGTGATGGGGCTTGAGGGGGTCTGATGACGAAATAGTGTTGGGGCCTGAGGGGGTCTGATGACGCAATAGTGATGGGGCCTGAGGGGGTCTGATGACGAAATAGTGATGGGGCCTAAGGGGGCTGAAAACGAAATAGTGTTGGGGCCTGAGGGGGCTGATGACGAAATAGTTATGGGGCGTGAGGGNAAATAGTGATGGGGCTTGAGGGGGTCTGATGACGAAATAGTGATGGGGCTTGAGGGGGTCTGATGACGAAATAGTGATGGGGCTTGAGGGGGTCTGATGACGAAATAGTGATGGGGCTTGAGGGGGTCTGATGACGAAATAGTGATGGGGCTTGAGGGGGTCTGATGACGAAATAGTGATGGGGCTTGAGGGGGTCTGATGACGAAATAGTGATGGGGCTTGAGGGGGTCTGATGACGAAATAGTGATGGGGCTTGAGGGGGTCTGATGACGAAATAGTGATGGGGCTTGAGGGGGTCTGATGACGAAATAGTGATGGGGCTTGAGGGGGTCTGATGACGAAATAGTGATGGGGCTTGAGGGGGTCTGATGACGAAATAGTGATGGGGCTTGAGGGGGTCTGATGACGAAATAGTGATGGGGCTTGAGGGGGTCTGATGACGAAATAGTGATGGGGCCTAAGGGGTCTGATGACGACATAGTGATGGGGCTTGAGGGGGTCTGATGACGAAATAGTGAAGAGGCCTGAGGGAGTCTGATGACGAAATAGTGATGGGGCCTCAGGGGTCTGATGACGAAATAGTGATGGGGCCTCAGGGGTCTGATGACGAAATAGTGATGGAGCCTGAGGGTATCTAATGACGACAGAGTTATGGGGCCTGAGGGGGACTGATGACGACAGAGTGATGGGACCTGAGGGGGTCTGATGATGACATAGCGATGAAGAAATCTCGTGTAGATTATCGAAGTGGTTATTTTTATGTACCTGATTGAGGTCATTTGATAAAAAATGATACATGTATTTTGATGTACATGATGCAGTGATTTTGATGTAACCGATACATGCATTGCTATTATGGTACTCCTCTTTACTATTGCTTGGTAAATGTTGGAGGGGAGGTGCCACGGTCCCATGTCTTTAGCTAGTTTAACTTTGTTACTATCTTCATGGTTTAGCTAGTTTATCCTTATTACTATCTTTATGGTTTAGCTAGTTTATCTTTGTTACTATCTCCATGGTTTAGCTAGTTTATCTTTGTTACTATCTCCATGGTTTAGCTAGTTTATCTTTGTTACTATCTCCATGGTTTAGCTAGTTTATATTTGTTACTATCTCTATGATTTAGCTAGTTTATCTTTGTTACAATCTCTATGGTTTAGCTAGTTTATCTTTGTTACAATCTCTATGGTTTAGCTAGTTTATCTTTGTTACTATCTCCATGGTTTAGTTAGTTTATCCTTGTTACTCTCCTCATGGTTTAGCTAGTTTATCCTTGTTACTCTCCCCATGGTTTAGCTAGATTATCCTTGTTACTCTCCCCATGGTTTAGCTAGTTTATCCTCGTTACTCTCCCCATGGTTTAGCTAGTTTATCCTTGTTACTCTCCCTATGGTTTAGCTAGTTTATCCTCGTTACTCTCCCCATGGTTTAGCTAGTTTATCCTTGTTACTCTCCCCATGGTTTAGCTAGTTTATCCTTGTTACTCTCCCTATGATTTAGTTAGTTTATCCTTGTTACTCTCCTCATGGTTTAGCTAGTTTATCCTTATTACTCTCCCCATGGTTTAGTTAGTTTATCCTTGTTACTCTCCTCATGGTTTAGCTAGTTTATCCTTGTTACTCTCCCTATGATTTAGTTAGTTTATCCTTATTACTCTCCTCATGGTTTAGCTAGTTTATCCTTGTTACTCTCCCCATGGTTTAGCTAGTTTATCCTTGTTACTCTCCCTATGATTTAGTTAGTTTATCCTTGTTACTCTCCTCATGGTTTAGCTAGTTTATCCTTATTACTCTCCCCATGGTTTAGTTAGTTTATCCTTGTTACTCTCCCCATGGTTTAGTTAGTTTATCCTTGTTACTCTCCCTATGATTTAGTTAGTTTATCCTTGTTACTCTCCTCATGGTTTAGCTAGTTTATCCTTATTACTCTCCCCATGGTTTAGTTAGTTTATCCTTGTTACTCTCCTCATGGTTTAGCTAGTTTACCTTGTTACTTTCCCCATGGTTTAGCTAGTTTATCCTTGTTACTCTCCCTATGGTTTAGTTAGTTTATCCTTGTTACTCTCCTCATGGTTTAGCTAGTTTATCCTTGTTACTCTCCCTATGATTTAGTTAGTTTATCCTTGTTACTCTCCTCATGGTTTAGCTAGTTTATCCTTATTACTCTCCCCATGGTTTAGTTAGTTTATCCTTGTCATGGTTTAGCTAGTTTATCCTTGTTACTCTCCCTATGATTTAGTTAGTTTATCCTTGTTACTCTCCTCATGGTTTAGCTAGTTTATCCTTATTACTCTCCCCATGGTTTAGTTAGTTTATCCTTGTTACTCTCCTCATGGTTTAGCTAGTTTATCCTTGTTACTCTCCCCATGGTTTAGCTAGTTTATCCTTGTTACTCTCCCTATGGTTTAGTTAGTTTATCCTTGTTACTCTCCTCGTGGTTTAGCTAGTTTATCCGTATTACTCTCCCTATGGTTTAGCTAGTTTATACTTGTTACTCTCCTCATGGTTTAGCTAGTTTATCCTTATTACTCTCCCCATGGTTTAGCTAGTTTATCCTTATTACTCTCCCCATGGTTTAGCTAGTTTATCCTTGTTACTTTCCCCATGGTTTAGCTAGCTTACCCTTGTTACTCTTCCCATTGTTTAGCTAGTTTACCCTTGTTAATGTTACTCTTCTCGTGGTTTAGCTCGATTATCCTTAAACACGATCAAAAAACATTCAAGAAACACTACTGCATTGATTTTCTCGGATTCCTACGGCAAGCTGCTATCTTTTGCAAGCTGTTTCCTACTGCAAGCTGTTTCCTAATTAAATCAGTTTTTACTTCAAGCTGAGCTCAAATCAGGCGTTGGACTACATTTTTTAGTTAATACTTCTTTGCGAAATTAGTGTATGCCAGAAAGGTCATATATTTTAGGACCAGAGGGTACTCAAAATCACTCGGAGCCTTCAAGCAGGTAGGAGAGAGAAAATCGGAATTCATCACAATGGTGAAAGATGACATCGAAACGATCTCATGAATGGCTTACAAAAGTGAGCTTACACATGAGTTAAAAGTGAGCTTTCACATGAGTTAAAAGTGAGATTTCACATGAGTTAAAAGTGAGATTACACATGAGTTAAAAGTGAGCTTTCACATGAGTTAAAAGTGAGCTTACACATGAGTTAAAAGTAAGCTTACACTAAAGTTAAAAGTGAGCTTACACATAAGTTATCTAACATAGATAAACATATAATGAAAAGAAAATAAATACGGAATTGATGGAATGGTGGTGATGGTTTTGATGATGGCAGTGGTGATGGTGATGGCAGTGGTGATGGCAGTGGTGATGGTGATGGCAGTGGTGATGGTGATGGCAGTGGTGATGATAATGGCAGTGGTGATGGTGATGGCAGTGGTGGTGATCATGTCAATGTTGATGATCGCAAATAGTGGTGGTGATGGCAATGGTGGTGATGATGGCAGTGGTGGTGGTGTTGGCAGTGTTGGTAATGAAGGTGATGATGGCAGTGGTGGTGGTCATGGCAGTGTCACCGGTCATGGCAAATGTGTTGGTGAAGGCAGTGGTGATGGTCATGGCAGTGGTAATGGTGATGCCAGTGGTGGTGATGATGGCATTGGTGATGGTCTTTGCAGTGTTGATGGTCATGGCAAAGGTGGTGGTGTTGGCAGTGGTGGTGGTCATGGGAGTGGTGATGGTGATGCCAGTGGTGGTGATAATGGCAGTGGTGGTGATAATGGCAGTGGTGGTGATAATGGCAGTGGTGGTGATGATAGCAATGGTGATGATGGCAGTGGTCGTGATGATGGTGATGGCGGTGATAGAGATTGCGTATAGGACAGCACGCGGCTCTTTAGTGACCTGAGTGCGGCTCGGCCAGTCGGCCACAAAACGTGTTTGACTCCGAAAAACATGGATCTTGAAAAGATATTTGGCTCTCAAAATGTGTTTAATCGCCCTTGCTGCTGATTTTAGGCTCTTTTGACTGATGAGTTTGCCAAGCACGGGTATAGGTTAATGAAAAAAATCATATCCATTGTATAGCTTACAAATAACTAGACATCAATTTAAGATATCACAGACATGTCAACGAAAGAGATGACACCACGACATAACCAGATACAGACTTACACTAGATCCTCGCGTTCCACACAATCATAGTCAGAGCTTGTAAAGAATAGTGGGAAAGCCTCCAAAGCCTGGTCATAGCACTCTCGGTGAAAAGAGGATTACAGAATATCACTGGCAAGGCCACTTGAGGCCACTTACGTGTGGCTGGCCAGCTGGACGAATGGGCAGCGAGGCCAAGCCAACAGTCACGTGTTAAGAGGAACAACCCCCCCCCCTCGGGATGGGGGCGGTGTTGCGGACGATTAGAGAAATGTGATAGACCGAATAGCCTGATTGAATGGTATCGTCAAAACTAAAGTGATAGACCGAATAGCCTGATTGGATGGTATAATCAAAACTAAAGTGATAGACCGAATAGCCTGATTGGATGGTATCATCAAAACTAAAGTGATAGACCGAATAGACTGATTGAATGGTATCATCAAAACTAAAGTGATAGACCGAATAGCCTGATTGAATGGTATAATCAAAACTAAAGTGATAGACCGAATAGCCTGATTGAATGGTATAATCAAAACTAAAGTGATAGGCCGAATAGCCTGATTAAATGGTATAATCAAAACTAAAGTGATAGGCCGAATAGCATGATAAAATGGTATAATCAAAACTAAAGTGATAGGCCGAATAGCATGATAAAATGGTATAATCAAAACTAAAGTGATAGGCCGAATAGCATGATAAAATGGTATAATCAAAACTAAAGTGATAGGCCGAATAGCATGATAAAATGGTATAATCAAAACTAAAGTGATAGGCCGAATAGCATGATTGAATGGTATAATCAAAACTAAAGTGATAGACCGAATAGCATGATAAAATGGTATAATCAAAACTAAAGTGATAGGCCGAATAGCCTGATTGAATGGTATAATCAAAACTAAAGTGATAGGCCGAATAGCCTGATTGAATGGTATAATCAAAACTAAAGTGATAGACCGAATAGCCTGATTGAATGGTATAATCAAAACTAAAGTGATAGACCGAATAGCATGATTAAATGGTATAATCAAAACTAAAGTGATAGACCGAATAGCCTGATTGAATGGTATAATCAAAACTAAAGTGATAGACCGAATAGCATGATTAAATGGTATAATCAAAACTAAAGTGATAGGCCGAATAGCATGATTAAATGGTATAATCAAAACTAAAGTGATAGACCGAATAGCATGATTGAATGGTATCGTCAAATCATGGCTAATGAAAAGAAACGAACTCCGCACATATTTTGTGATTTTCACTGAAGCTTTTCAGAGTTCCTTATCATGAGACTCGGTTTGTGGCTGGTCTGAATACCTCGCTGTCATTTGGATGCTCAATGCTTGGTTTTTTTTTAAAGTTAGAGTCCAACTTATCTGTCGGAGTCCTACATATATGCATATTGGAGTCCTACATATATGCATATTGGAGTCCTACATATATGCATGTTGGAGTCCTACATATATGCATGTTGGAGTCCTACATATATGCAAATTGGAGTCCTACATATATGTATGTTGGAGTCCTACATATGTGCATGTTGGAGTCCTACATATATGTATGTTGGAATCCTACATATATGCATGTTGGAGTCCTACATATATGCATATTGGAGTCCTACATTTATGCATGTTGGAGTCCTAAATATATGCATATTGGAGTCCTACATATATGCATATTGGAGTCCTACATATATGCATGTTGGAGTCCTACATATATGCATATTGGAGTCCTACATATATGCACGTTGGAGTCCTACATATATGTATGTTGGAGTCCTACATATATGCATGTTGGAGTCCTACATATATGCATGTTGGAGTCCTACATATATTCATGTTGGAGTCCTACATATATGCATGTTGGAGTCCTACATATATGCATATTGGAGTCCTACATATATGCATATTGGAGTCCTACATATATGCATGTTGGAGTCCTACATATATGCATGTTGGAGTCCTACATATATGCAAATTGGAGTCCTACATATATGTATGTTGGAGTCCTACATATGTGCATGTTGGAGTCCTACATATATGTATGTTGGAATCCTACATATATGCATGTTGGAGTCCTACATATATGCATATTGGAGTCCTACATTTATGCATGTTGGAGTCCTAAATATATGCATATTGGAGTCCTACATATATGCATATTGGAGTCCTACATATATGCATGTTGGAGTCCTACATATATGCATATTGGAGTCCTACATATATGCACGTTGGAGTCCTACATATATGTATGTTGGAGTCCTACATATATGCATGTTGGAGTCCTACATATATGCATGTTGGAGTCCTACATATATTCATGTTGGAGTCCTACATATATGCATGTTGGAGTCCTACATATATGCATGTTGGAGTCCTACATATATGCATGTTGGAGTCCTACATATATTCATGTTGGAGTCCTACATATATGCATATTGGAGTCCTACATATATGCATGTTGGAGTCCTACATATATGCATGTTGGAGTCCTACATATATGCATGTTGGAGTCCTACATATGTGCATGTTACAGTCCTACATATATGCATGTTGGAGTCCTACATATATTCATGTTGGAGTCCTACATATATGCATGTTGGAGTCCTACATATATTCATGATGAGTCCTACATATATTCATGTTGGAGTCCTACATATGTGCATGTTGGAGTCCTACATATATGCATGTTGGAGTCCTACATATGTGCATGTTGAAGTCCTACATATATGCATATTTTATGTGATCAGCTTTTAATCCCGTTCTTAACCTCAAAACACTTTCCTAGATTGTTGCGGCGCCGACACCCCCACCCCCTTAAAAAAAAAAATTGGGGGGTTTGGGGGGGGGGAGGAGGGAAGAAAATACGTATCCACATTTCAGAGAGTAAATGGCACCCCTCCAATTTTTGGAGTGTACGCTCTGCGTGTGGCAACATTGATTCAGTCTACATCGTCAGATGTGATCTAGTTCCAGTGTACTTTATTTACTTTACCGTAAATATGTCATCAGAAACGTTTAACTTAAATGTCTCTTTGTCTGGATAAGACAGCATTGCTAGCTTACCTAGCTCAAAGACTATATGTTTGATAGACTTTCATTTTAACATTACAATTGCTCCTTTAATGCTTGCAATACACAGCTTACCTAACTAAAAGACTATATGTTTGATAAACTTCCTGTCAACATTACAACAGCCGACACATTGCCTAGGCTTATGTAGACTTCCTGCCACGATTACAACAGCTGACACATCGCCTAGGCTTATGTAGACTTCCTGCCAAAATTACAATAGCCGACACATGGCCTAGGCTTATGTAGACTTCCTGCCAACATTACAACAGCCGACACATTGCCTAGGCTTATGTAGACTTCCTGCCAAAATTACAATAGCTGACACATGGCCTAGGCTTATGTAGACTTCCTGCCAACATTACAATAGCCTAGGCGTGTGGTGCCATCCATTCATTAACCTTGCGACACTCTGCTTTGTGCTGACACGAATGGATGGGACAGCTCCACGCCGGGCCGGAAGTCTCTCGTATCGATTCAGATACAATGCATTTGAAATGCTTAGTAAGGCCAGTGGTCCTCAAATGTACTTGCCACTTACCATAGTGACTTGGGAATTGCCATACTCCTAGCCTCCTTGGAGTTTTGTCCTAACTTACCGCGAAATCCAAACCACCCACCACCACCACCCCCCCCCCCCCCCACGAGATCACTGAGAGGGTTGAATGGGTTGGGTGGATATGGCAGTGGACGGAGATGGGTTGAGAGGAGAGGAGGGTGGTGCTAAATGTCTATACTTGTTACCGAGAGAGCTGTGTTACACTCCAATGGCAGTGATCACGAGTTGAAGTGTTGACTAATATTTTAAACAACTGTTGAGCTCACACCGCTCACCCCATCTAAACCTTCAACACAGTGATCACTGCTACACAGAGTGAGTGTCACAGAGTGAGTGTCACAGAGTGAGTGTCACAGAGTGAGTGCCACAGAGTGAGTGTCACAGAGTGAGTGCCACACAGTGAGTGTCACAGAGTGAGTGTCACAGAGTGAGTGTCACAGAGTGAGTGTCACAGAGTGAGTGTCACAGTGTGAGCTCATAAATCACCAAGTCAGCAATCTGTGGGAGGTCAGGCGTGTGAAACTTGATGTGTGGAATCTAGTGTGTGTGTGTGTGTGAAGAGGTAGAAACCTATGAGACGACCCACTGGAGTGGGGATCAATTGTAGACGGAACAACACGCTTATACATCAAACCAGTGTTGGACTGCGTGTGGTAAAGCTTTGAAGTAGATTCATTAGGCACAAACAATTGGTACTTTGTAAAATCCTCATTGAAGCTGAACATGTAGGCATATCGTCTGATTGTTTTATTTACACACATTGTTTGTGTCTAATTGATTTAGAAATAACAGCTGGTCGGCTTATTATTAGTCGACTACTCATGTTAAATATATTTGATAATGACGTCAATGCCATGTGAAATATATTTTATATTGACATCAATGTCATGCGAAATATATTTGATATTGGCATCAACGTCATGTGAAATATATATTGATAGTGACATCAATGTTATGTGAAATATATTTGATGTTGACATCAATGTCATGTGTAATATATTTGATATTCACTAAATTCTCCAGCCATACACCATTTGATATTGAAAAATTAAACATTAAAAAATCATTAATAAAATGCCAAAAATATCCAACAATGTCAAGATTCTTTTAATGTCAGTTATTGTACATGGGAGAAACGTAATGAGCAAGAAACTTTCAATTAGGGTCTCCTAACCTGAAGGCGAGGACACCGCTGAAGATGTCCAAAAAAATGAGGGGGGGGGGGTTCGGTGGGTGCGTTAAATGGGGGAATTTAAGGACATGGGAGACACGGGCTTTTAAATTATGATAGAAATGTTGATCTTTAAACATTGTTTCATCAACATTCTCCAACCGATTCTCTTTGTTTTACCCCATTACTTTTAAACGTTAAAATGTATTGCTACTTTTGTAGGGGATGTGAGACACAGTCTAGTGAAAGTCTAGTCAAACGATTCGTGGAGGTTGCGGGACTATACAACGGGTTAGGGGGGGGGAGGGGGGGGGCACTGCTTTGAATGATAGTTCAATCTGTGAATCAGACTGAATAAATCAAGATATGTGTAAATAGAGATAAATTGAAAATGTGTGAGCATAATAAATGTGAGTACATAGATATGAGGTTATATAGAGATGTGGTTAAATAAATATGTATACATAGAGATGAGATCAGACATCGAGATATGTGTACTAAGAGACTGACCGAAGTTCGGCCTCGGCTTCGGTTTCGGCGCCGAAAGTGCCAATTTATCACTTTCGGCCAAGTTTCGGTTTCAGCCGAAACTGAAAGTTAACTTTCGGTTTTTTTTCGGTTTCGGCCGAAATTGACTTAGACATTCGGCCGGATGACTGACGTTTTCGGTATCTAATTCTCAGCAAAAGCGATATTTAACAACAAACTAAGCGACATTTAAGAACAAACTAAACGATCTTTCAGAACAAATTAAGCGATCTTTAAGAACAAACTAAACGATCTTTGAAAACAAACTAAGTGATCTTTAAAAACAAATAAAGCGATCTTTAATAAAAAAAACTAAACGATCTTAAAGAACAAACTAAGCAATTTTTAAGAACGATTCAGTGATCTTTAAGAACAAAACAAATGATCTTTAATAGTAAACTAAATGATTTATAAGAATAAACTAAGCGATCGTTAACAGAGAACTCAATGTTCTTTAGGAACAAACTAAAAGACCTTTAAGAACAAACTAATCGATCTTAAGGAACACAATCAATTATCTATCAGAACAAACTAAGCGATCTTCAACAACAAAATAAGCGATCTTTAAGAACAAACTAAACGATTTTAAAAACAAACTAAAAGATCTATACAAACAAACTAAAAGATCTATACAAACAAACTAAATGACATTTAAGATCAAACTGAATGATCTTTTAGAACAACTAAGCGATATTTAAGAACAAAATCATTGATTTTTAAGAAAAAAACTTGGCCATCTTTATGAACAACTAAACGATCTTTTAATAACACAAACTTAGCGATCTTTAAGAAAAAACGTACCGATCTTTTTTTAACAAACTAAATGATCTTTAATAACAAACTAAAAGATCTTTAAACAAAAACTAAGCGATCTTTAAGAACAAACTAAGCGATCTTAAAAAACAAAATAAAAGATTTTTAACAACAAACTAAGCGATCTTTATGAACAAGCTAACCGATCTTTAAGAACAAATAAAGCGATCATTAAAAAAAAACTGAACGATCTTTAACAACAAACTAAGCGATCTTTAACAACAAGATGTTATATTAGATTTTTTATTTATTAATATCTTTAACAACAAACTAAGCGATCTTTAAGAACAAACTAAACGATCTTTAACAACAAGATGTTATATTAGTTTTTTTATTTATTAATAGTCAGGATTATCTCATTTTTTATAAAAAGGATGTAAATATTTATACTTTCCCCCATCATTTTCGATGTATGCAGAATGTATGCGGGAACGAATTCCAAAATATCTAAGTATTTCATTTTCGGTTTCGGTTTCGGCCGAAAGTCATTTTTAACTTTCGGCATATTTTCGGCTTCGGCCGAAATCAGAAAATCACTTTCGGTCGTTCTCTAATGTGTACATAGAGATGAGATCAACCAAGGAAATGGATGTAAATATTGATGTGTGTACACATAGAAGTGTGAAAATATAAATGGGTATGCATATATACGTGTGTGCATATAGATGTGTGTACATAGAGATAAGTGAACATATACATTAGATCAAACATGAAGAAGATGTGTGTAAGTATAGATGTGTATAATTATAGATGTTTGTAAGTATAGATGTCGTGTGTAAATATAGATGTGTGTACATAGAGATGTGTGCACATAGAGATGTGTGTTCATATATTATTTGTGTGCATACAGATGCGATCGTCACCAAACATATTAATGTAAGATACAATAGTGCACATGCCCAGGACCTACCATAACGTGTACTGGATATAAGACACGTGTTTTGTTGCATCCAACCACTGTCAGTCAATTTTAAATCCTTGAAACCAAGTCTTAGTGCCACTAGCGTTCAAACAGAGCAACTACAGTACACCTGTGGCCATCAGGCTGTACCGGTAAAAATCACAGATTTGTACCACTCAAATGTTCTGAGACAAACCACTGAATTTTTTTTCACTATAACAGAACAAATAAATTTACTTGTACCGGAAAGTTTACCAGTACAAATCACACTAAGGCCTTTAAAACCTCCAAGTTGTTAAATAGATTGATGAACTTGGATTTTCACACGGTACCAGAACTCACACAGCACCAGTAATCACACTGCACAAGTACACACACTGCACCTTTACAGCTTATAAGCGGGTGCATAGTATTCTCTCCACCCCAGTTACATCATCTGCATGCCAGCACAAACCACGGAGATCCTCAGCTAAAGAGCACATACCACGATGTTACTCAACATCAGAATTCTTGCACTCACACACATTGCATCCCATCTCAGATGTCTCGGAAAAACGCTCTGCCAGGACTCTTGCATTCCAAAACACAGCTACAAGTGCGAGTCCCTTGTCTAAGACACCATTGTGTCTACTATAAGCGTATACTATAAGGGACACGGGACGCGCTTAAAGAGGAGAGTGTAGAGTTGGAGATCACGTAATCAACAAGGATTTAAAAAAAAAAAAGTTGTATTACATATCAGCTACGTTTCGCACGGATTTTGTAATCCCAGATTTTGTGACCAATGTCAATTAGGCTGCGATTAGTAGATCCTGATACCTGTGACCATTGCCACACAGGCTGTATTGGTGGAAACTGATATCTGAGGCCATAGCCACACAGGCTGTATTGGTGGAAACTGATACCTGTGACCATTGCCACACAGGCTGTATTGGTGGAAACTGATATCTGAGACCATTGCCACAGAGGCTGTATTGGTGGAAACTGATATCTGAGATCATAGCCACAGAGGCTGTATTGGTGGAAAGTGATATCTGAGACCATTGCCACACAGGCTGAAATGGTGGAAATTGGTGGATACCCGTTTCCACTGACACACAATTGGTCGCCGGTGACGCTGAGTAAAATAAATGGCGTTGAAAATTAAGCGTCTGAAAAGTTCTAAATGACCCCCTCCCCCCCCCCTTCCCCCCC